>CAUYRT010082147.1:0-26514 GCA_963574885.1 Lepilemur ruficaudatus
AATTGATCAACTAAAAATATACAGAAAAAATTAGCCGGGCATGGTGGCGCATGCCTGTAGTCCCAGCTACTCGGGAGGCTGAGGCAGAAGGATCGCTTGAAACCAGGAGTTTCAGGTTGCTGTGAGCTAGGCTGATGCCACAGCACTCTAGCCCGGGCAACTGAGTGAGAATGTGTCTCAAAAAAAAAAAAAAAAAAAGTCTTTTTTCCCCATTCCTTCCTTTCCCTTTCTCTCTCTCCCTCCTTCTGTCTCCTCTTTCCCTCTCTCTGCTTACCTGTAGTAACTGCTCTCTCCTTATTTTATTTTCTCATCACTTTTAATGAAAAGGTACTAATTTTAGCTTTGAAGATAAATATCTTCTAAGCAATAATAATAGTCCCAAAGTGCAATAGCTGAAAGAGAGAAAAAGGAAGAAACTTCCAAGGCAATTGTGTTAGTATATATTGATCTTGTTCCCCCTGAATTCTGAAGGAGAGTTCCGAGTTCTTTCAATGTGAGCTACCCATATGATGCTACAGAGCCCAGAACTTATGGATGACAAAAATATATTATGAAACTAAGGAATATCATAAGCATCATCTTGGCTCATTTTCTTAGTGATTGAACAAGATACTAAGAAGGAAGTTCTCGTCCAATCCGATTCTGGATGGGTGCCGGGCTCACAGCTGTAGTTCTAGCAGTTTGGGAGGCTGAGACAGGATGACTGCTTGAGAAATTGGAGTTGGAGACCACACTGAGCAAAAGTGAGAGCCTGTCTCTATAACAAAATAGAAAAATTCACTGGGCATGGTAGCACGTGCCTATAGTCCCAGCTACTAGAGTGGCTGAGGCCAGAGGATCACTCAAGCCCAGGAGTTTGAGGTTGCAGTGAACTATGATGATGCCACTGCACTCTAGCCCAGGGGGCAGAGCAAGACAGTGCTTCCAAAAAAAAAAAAAAAAAAAAAAATAGGTCCTGAATCCTGGGAAAATTTCCCTTCTTCATTTTCTTTCAGTGCCACCCTGAGAGTGGTTGTAGGAGTTCTCTTGAGGGGATAGCCATGGCAACTCTCTTCCAACTGATGCCATCTGAAGCTTATTTATCTAGAAAACAATGTTTAATATTAAATACAACTGCAGCATAGCTATAGTGGATTGCCTATTGATTTCATTGTTGAGGGTGCCAGAACTTAAAAATATGATTGACCATCCAAATATGGCCACTTTAAACTGAATCAATGCCTAACCAGGTAGGACGTTTAGTTAATAGTACAAACTGATACTGCCCCGGATGCACCAGCATATATGCTCTTCTCATTTAACAGGCAGTATCAGGTTTCCAAATCCACCACACCTGCTAGTATACCCCTCTTGACTAATGTGGGAGTTCCCCAATAACCTCACCGTTAGGATTTCAGTAATTTATCTGAAGATGTGATGGGAGCAAGGCTCCTCTCACCCCATGAGTATTTTATTAATAACCCTCCCTCTAGAACCTCAACAGCACCAGGGCATTGGAAAGTTCAGTAGCACTACTTTATCCCCCAGTCATCTTTACACATTGCCACTTTGCTGACACTAAAAATCCTCCCCAGACCTGATGATCAGGTCACCATAAAAAAGATCAGACCATCACTTTGCCCAGTGAGGGGACAGATCCAACGGGAAATGCTTTCAGCTCTCAGCAGGTCAGTATTCTCCAATCCTCACTGCTCTTTCTAGGTTTGTCATATATGGCTTTTATAATTTTGAGATATGTTCCCTCTATGCCTATTTTGTTAAAAGTTTTTAATCATGAAAGTATGCTGAATTTTGTCAAATGCTTTTTCTGCATCTATTGAGATGATTATATGATCTTTGCTTTTGCTTCTCTTTATGTGGTGGATCACATTTATGGGTTTACATATGTTGAACCATCCTTGCATCTCTGGGATGAAGCCCACTTGGTCGTGGTGGATTATTATTATTTCTTTTTTGATGTGTTGCTAAATTTGGTGATTTGATTTTTAATAGATTGATTTCTAGACATCAAAGCATCAGTCTGTTGTCAAAGCATCAGTCTGCAAACAGAGATTCAATTCTTCCACTATCCTCTGGCTATACAGGAGATGGCCATTTTAGCATAATTCTTAACTAAAGCCATGAGGAGTAATTAATTCAGTACACTTTACCTATATTTCACTTAAAACTTTGCCCTCAGTGGGCATAATTCTGTAAAGGATATGGGCAATATTAAATTAGGCCCATCCCATTATCCCCATCTTCCATATGCTTTTGCTACCATCTGAATTAAATTCAGAGCCAATCTCTAGGATTAAAGGTAATTTTTCTAACCTTAGAGAAAAACATAGTCATAGTTTGGCTAGAAGGTAAGAAACATGTCCTTGACTTATCTCTTTCTCTAGGCCGTGTTCAAACTGCCTTCACCCCTACAGATGTGTCTCTTGCCTACTGGACTGACCTTTCTATTTTAGAGTCTCCTGTGTTATGAGCCTTCCAAATAATAGGACCACTCTCAAGCATTGAGAATTTCATTTGTTTTAGATTCAAATATATTATCACAGTATATTTTTTGGAAAGGTAAATTATGACTGTAAGGGAAATATAAAATAAATGCATGAAAATATTTCATTTAGCTTATTAATTAATGAGGAAGCCAGAAAGATATTATGACTGGTTAAAAAATCATTTAAGGAGCAGATCATATATAGTCAATTTCATAAAGAAGTGTTAAAATAATGTCACTGAGCTAGATAGAATACACTTTAGTACCCAACATGCCATCAATTTTTGGAGATACCTATTCCACCTGGCAGAAATTACTTGCACCTCTATCAGACAAAATTTGCAAATTAATAGGTAACTTCACTAAGTTTGGACCTTCAATCAATAATAAAAGTGATAAACTAAGTACATTCCCCCAGTGAGTGATTGGTGGCCTTTTCTACCATATAATATTGAAAGAATGATTGACTACCTTTTCTGCCTTATTTTAATTTTTTTGATAAATTGGGATAATATTAAGGTCATCTCTATTTAGTATTAAATTTCCTGTCGAAATCCAAACTTTTGGAAACAAATTGCAAAAGAGTCAAGATTGAAGTCTAAGACACAGAATTAAAGAGCTGATTGTAATTTCTTCCATTATTTTCATCTAATTTTCTTTTCAGTACATTAATAAGTATTTTTGTTAAGAATGTGCCTTCCCTTAAACATATGTTTTGCCTTCAAGTGTGTTACCTGTCTCATCGTTGTTTCCCCATCTCAACCCAGTCTCTGCAGTATCATTTTATTTAATATTTTATCTAGACAGGAGGCTCAAAATATGACAGGGGAACTGTGTATGATATTTGTTGAATCTGGATAAGATACCTACACTGGAATATTTGAAATATATGTGAATATGCATGTATGTATTTGGATTACTTAACCACTGGAAGAAATTAGCAGATAAGATTCAAAATGTATATAATGATTATCCCTCTTTTTATCCTGGGTCAGAGAGTTTTATATCATATTAGAAGCTGATGTCAAATAGATCTGAGGCTGCCTAAGATTCAATGTATGGACAGGTCTTGGCCACTTTATCTATATTGGCAGGGATGATCTAAATCCCACTAGTAACTAATTCTTCTGTAGTAGCATGTCTATAAATGTACACGGTGCAAATTGAAAATATGGCTAAATGTGATTTTCAGGGCCAAAAGCAGTAAATCTGTCATAACACTTCTTTTTGAGAGTCATGATGCCACACTGATGAATCTGTGATAAACAAGGCTTGGAAACAGAATACTATACTGGGTTTCTGTAGATACTCGTATATGTTGAACATAAGGTAGCTTTGAGCTGTACTCAAAGTAGAAAGGCAGGCACATTATTTGCTCTGAGAGCTCTACCCACATGAAGAGCTACTGCTTCATGTTTATGACTCTCCTGATCTCCTTCCATGGTAGGGAATTATTGAAGGCTTTGGTTTTTAGCTCTGGCAAGACAAACAGCAATGCCTGACATGGTGACTGCCCCATTATTTTGAGTCCCTTAGTACCTAATTCTTAGCAGAAAGCCCTGCCAGCCCACAATGAGTATGTAGCACAAACAAGGAATTAACCTCTGCTGTTTTAAACCTCTGATATTTGGGAGTTATTGGTTACTATATCAAGCCTACCCTCTCCTAAGCTGATGGTTTTATCATTAATGTGAAGATAAATGAAGAAAATGTAGAAAAAGGCAAAAAACAAGCAGATAATAGCCTATGACAGTGGTTATCAGACATGAATATACATCAGAATCGTCTAGAGATAGAGCATGGGTCAAAACATATATTGCTAGACTTTACTCCTAGAATTTCTGATTCAGCAGGTTTGGGATGAGGCCCAAGAATTTGCATTTCTAATACATTCCCAGGCAATGCTATGGCTGCTGAGATGAGAAGCACACTTTGAGGACCACAAGCCTAAAATACTTTTCAAAAGAACATTAATGATGGTGAGAATGTATATATTTTATCTTACAATAAAACTACAGTGAATCAAGTAGACTGGCACTCTTGTACCACTGTTGATATAATTTAATGAAATTACTAGAAGGTCGATGATCAGATATAATAATACATGTAAATGTTTTAGTATTGTGGTCTAAACATGATATGATTTTAATTTTCTTAAACTGCTGACAATTGAAAGCTTGTTTCCTCTTGCACTATCTACTCTTTTAATAATATCTTGATCCAATCCCATAATTTAGTTATGGTTATTAAAAAAGGTCTAATCATTAATAATATCAATTGCATATAAAATTCAAAGTGTTCCCTTTCCCCCACAAGTCTGTCCTTAACTTCAGGATGCATTTGCGGAGGGGAAGATAGGGTAGCAGTATGTCATCTCCCTATCAGCAGCCTGCTTCCTGGTACCTGCTTCTCAAGAGTTAGACAAGATTGGGAATGAAGTGCTAACTTTTGGGACTGTTGGTGTTTTAAATGACCCCTTCTTGTGTGCTTGTAATTGTTGTCATGTGAGTAATTGCATATCTGTGTTGGCAAAGTTCCTGATCAAGATGGTTATTCATAAAGCATTATGTTTTGAGCCTTGGTGAAGGGAAATTTAATTCCAACCTACTCAGCTGGCATTTGTAACCCCTTGAAGGACTCATGGTGCCTTTAGGCTCACTCTGTCACTTCTCTGAAGTGTGCTTGTCTTTGTATCACTCTGTAATGGGGTCCACCAGGCCTGCAGGGCCAGTTTTCATGGGTTCTGTGCTTTCTCATCTGATATCAGGGTAACTTTGAGAGTCCTCTTTGATGTTTTCTTAGGTTTCAAATGAAGAGAAAATACTTTTCTTCTAAAAGGCATTTACTTAAATCTGGGGGGAAATCTTACAAAATATATAATAGTTGGAGAGAGCAGTAGTTTTGTCCTGCTGGGGCTGCTACTTCAGGGAGACACTTCTTGGAGCTTCATGCCCTCAGAAATACACAGAGAAGAAAAAAACACTAACTTCTATGTTTAAGTGTAGCTACTATACAGTTGGTGCACATCAGCACAGATGTTCGTCACTTGGGTTTGGGAGCGGGAAAGTTGGGGGAACTGCAGAGATTAACAAAGTAAACTCAGTACAAAACTTCTAGGCTCACAGCTTGCTCTTTCTGGTTCTGTACCCTTTCTCCATGTCTCCTTTTTGACTTTTCTGAAGGTCCGTTCTTTTGTGCCTGCGGTGTATTGGGAGTCATTTGTCAAGACACTGACACACTTTGAACTTGGCCTCAGAGAATTTGATAATTTTATTTTTAATTGGCTGATCCCTATCATATTTTGCAAACTTGCAGGGTAAGAACAAAGAACAGATTTTAGTACTTCACGCTATCATGTTACATAACTATGCATTGAATGGTAAATATGGTATTTTTAATCAGTGAGACAATAATTATTTCATTGCTGGTCCTGGAATGATTATTAATAATTAACACTTTGAAAAAAATATATTGAGGGTAGCTAATAGGCTCTGTGCTAAATTTGATACCTTCAATATCTTATTTATTCCTCACAGAAATCCTAACAGGTGAGTCATATAGTTACCCTCAGTTTGCAAATGAGGAAGCCAAGGTTTGCAGAGGCTAAAGAAATCATCGAACTTCTGAGTTCTGTCTGACTGCAGATCCAGAGTTCTTAAACAGGTGAATTACGAATATGACAAAGTGAATTCTAGATGAATTTTAGACATAAAAAAAGATATTTTAATAAGCAGGTGAAACTATATGTGAATATGAAAAAAGTGCTTAGATAGGCATAAAACCAAATCAAATTGATGCATAAAAATTAAATACTAACAAAAATAAAAATACTCCTGCCTTTCTGTTGTGGACTAGATTTGGCTACTTCTGAATAGAGATTGCAAAACAAAACAAAACACACGTGCACACTTGCGCCCCCCCACCCACACTCTCTTTTGATTTCAGGTTTCTTGTGAGCATCTGTGGGGCTTATAAAATGAATAACTCTGGACATGTGGTCTTTGAAATACTAATGGAAGTGATGAGGTGTGGAATATCCCTGTGACAACTTGGAGAACATTATGGAAGACTATTTTTTGAAATGGGAAAGTATAATAATGTATTAGAAGCAAGACAAAGTCAATGAACAAACAATTATAAAATTTTTAAAAACTATTTAATGTTTGCATTTTATATGCTTTATATACACGTCATAAAAGTACTTAGTAGGGTTTTTGGATGATTGTGATTATAAAGAAATTTTTCCTTATATTTCCCCCTTGCCCCATGCACCTCTTTCATTTGGCGGTTCCTGAATTGTATTCTTGGTGATAAAAATGTAATCACAAGTGTAGTGCTTTCCTGAGTTCTGTCAATTGTTCTAGTGTTTTATTGAACCTGAAGAAAGGTGAGGGAGGGAACCCTGAATTTGTAGCTGAGTCAGACAGAAATGTGGGTTGCCTGTATGCCCTACTTGCAGCTGGGGGCAGTCTTGTGGAACTAAACCTTGAACCTGTGTGGTCTGCACTAAGTCTGGGTAGTTAGTGTCAGAATTGAAATGAATTCTAGGACATCTAGACAACTAGTGTTGGGAAAATGGTGGCATAGCAAGTGAGCAGTGGATAACCCATCTTCCTCCCTGTTTCTCTACTGCATGTGCCATAATCACCACTGTCATCCACATAATCTTTTAAGATCCCTCAACAAAGGTTAAATAAGATATTGTGGAACATATATAGTAGAATGTTTTAAAACTTATTCTGCTAATTATGAGATTATTATTATTGAAATGTAGAATGTGTGTAAAATGTATATACATTATGAGTGCTACTTATGCATTCATAGAACTATATAAAATTGAGGAAGCTACTTGCTATATATTTTAGCAAGCAATTTTTAGGCACATTTTACTATGCAACAGGCTTTATGTGGTATCATAAAGCTTCTAAGACCTTTGCAATGTAATTGGGAACCAAGAGTTATAAATAAATAATGCTAAATAATAATATAGAATTAATAAAAATATAAGACAATAAAAAAGATGTCTATAAATTGGTATCTGATTAAGTTCCAAATAAACAGTATAAACAAATAGAAGGGGTTTAGAAGAAGAAATGAACGTTCAGTGTGACTCTATTTTCATACTCAGAGTCTCAATTTAAATAAAGTAACAGAAAAGACTATCACTGATTTGTGATTCAATCTAAACAGTTGTGGGAGAAGTCATATCTTTAGAAATTATTTCCAGATTTGCAATACTCACATGTAACTGTCTCATCAACAAACACAACAATTTCTTGCAAAAGACATCTACAAACCATTCATAATTCTAGCTTCAAAAGGTAATTATTTACAACCAAATTAAGTCAATTTAAGCATCTGTCACATATACCTTAGAGCAATATATTTCATTATTTGCTTGTTCACACCTTGAAGAAATCACAGTAATATTTGGGTTGATGTTTCAAAATATTTGATGTATTTGTACTTTTTCCTCTTAAAAAAAGAGATTGAAATCGAAGGATTATAAAAGACTGAGAATATATTTTCACAAAGAAAATACATTTGTAAATGAAAATTACTTTATATTCATGCAGCAGCTAGTCAACATTTCCCAAATTTCTGCAAAGAGAGTAGGGTAAAGCTACATTTATCCAGCAAGAGTTGGATTCTCAGGGATCCAACAGCATTGATTGGTACGAAGTAGTGATTTCAAATAGCTGGCTTATTAGCACACATGCAGACAATTTACCCCACTCTTTGAAATAAGAAATAGGAACTTGAGAACACACATATACAAATTAAAGGCATACCCCAGGCAACATAATTTATCTTGCTTTTGATGATGTTAAAAGACTTCCGTTATTGCTCTGGGACAATGTCTAATGCCACGGCAAGGATACCTGTGTCCTGCCCTTTTTGATATATTCATTTTAAGAAAATAGATCCCAAAAGGCTAAGGTATTATCTGAAAAGGAAACATTGAAAATAGATAAATAAGGCAGAGGGCTTAAAAAGAACTAGACAATAAACTTGAGAAAAATAAGTGTGACCTGGGGATGGATAAGAGCAACCAAAAGAGTTTGAGGATAGAAAATCAAAAAGGATTGTTGTGAAAAAGAATATTTGAAAACAATACATCAGTGAATGTTGACTGAGATTTTTCTGCTCACCCAAACTTTAGATAGGTTCTGAGCCTTATCCTAGGCCCATCTGTGTACCTCCTTATAAAATGCAAAGAACTCTGCTAAGTCAGTTTAGTAAGAACCTTCCACCTTTAATATCTGATCACCCTCAATATCTGAGATATCTGATCAGGTTCCTCATCCTTCACCATTCCCCAGGTGATGTCTGATAACCCCGGCCTATCATCAATAAGAATCTTGGCAAGTTGGTTTAGCCAGAATCCCGCCTTACCCCTGATGTTTAGTACTTTTCCATCCACTGACCCCAACCCTGCTCCTTGGCTATAAATTCCCACTTACCTCATGCTGCGTTCAGAATTGAGCCCAATCTCTTCCCCCAGCCACAAATTCCCATTGCCATGGGTCCTATACCTATCTCGATGGTCTGAGCAAAGTTTTCCTTACCATGCTTTAATAAGCATCATTGAATATTTTTTTCCACAATGTAAATATTTGTGATTTGTCTTACTTAGGACTAAAGTAACTAACTAAAGGCATTTTGGAGTCATGGAGACACTTGTATGTAATTGATATATTAATTATTATTGATGGATATTTGGGTATTGGTATTAGACATAGCAGGTTATGCTTTGCAGCAATAACCAAACAACTGAAATCTCAGTGGTGTAGCACAACATTCTAATTACCAGCATTGTTGGATATGTGCAGGTGGCTGTATCTGGAACCTTTTCCTTAACAGTAACTCCGGGAGTCAGGATCTTTTCACCAGCTATTTGGACAAAAAGGAGAGAATAAGAATTCCTACATGTTTTTTTCTTTTTGTTTTGTTTTGTTTTTCTTTGAGACAGGGTCTCACTCTGTTGCCTGGGCTAGAGTGCTGTGGTGTCAGCCCAGCTCATAGCAACCTCAGATTCCTGGGTAGCTGGGACTACAGGCATGTGCCACCATGCCCAGCTAACTTTTTCTCTATATATTTTTAGTTGTCCAGCTAATTTATTTCTATTTTTAGTAGATACAGGGTCTTGCTCTTGCTCAGGCTGGTCTCATACTCCTGAGCTCAAACGATCCACCCACCTAGGCCTCCCAGAGTGCTAGGATTACAAGAGTGAGCCACCATGCCTGGCCCCTACATGTTTTTTAACTTCTGCAGACTGCAAATGACAGATCACTTCTTTTTAATTTTATATTGAAGAGAACCTAATTACTGGTTCAAATCTAACCATCAGACATTCTGGGAATGGTAGTTTTCCTGTATTCTTCTACAGAAGAGAAAAATGATCTGGTGAATTTGAACTAGTCCCTATCACTGTACTCTGGGGAACATATGAACAGTTAGGTGAATTACCAAAATATTCAAAAATATACATTTGAAAAGGAAAATTACCTTATCCATGCAGCAACTAGGCAACATTTCCCAATTTTCTACACAGAGAATAGGATAAAGATGTGTGTATGTGGGGTGGTGGTGGGGAGGCATGTATTTTTAAAAATTTAGTTGATAAATTTGAAATATGTAAAAACATACTTCCTTGGGCCATGTATATGTTGGTTCATTTGTTCTATTTACCAGGAGAAAGAAGACCTGAATTATAATTTCAGACATATAAATTTACCAATGAAGAATAAAGCAGGGAGGCCGATGAAAATCATTCTTCTGAAAGCAGAAAAATATCGATTATGTAATAGACCATTGAAAAACGACCATTACCGAATGCGGTTATCATAGAAATTGGTGTTAAATATTAAGTCAGGTAATTTTTAGGCTCAAGAAGGGGACCAGAATTCTTAGTAACCTGAAGGCAATGTTTATTCTGTTTGTTCTGTTGTTGTTTTTCTTTTTTCTGGTTTGGATGTTGAGACACCTCACGTACATTAAGAAGGTATGAAGATCTCTAGGGCGATTGGGGCAGGCTCCCAGGCTGCTCTAAAAATGGTCTTGAGAGATCAGGGAAAGACTTGGGAGTTATGGAAGTTACAAGCTGGGGCTGGGGGGTGGGTTCTTGTGCATGGCCTAGGGTGTGAGTGGTTTGAACTTCCCCCTGGCACCAAAGGAGGCAGCATGCTGGCTTTCTTATCAACCCACCCAGACACGGAGCAGAAGGGAATGGAAAGAGTGGGGCTTGCAAGCCATCAAAGGTCAAACATCAAAATGGAGTCAGACTTTGTAACATTTTGTCGGAACCTAGGTTGTTTCAATCTCATTTTACAAACAATACAGTGAATTCTATTATTTCCCAGCAAAATTTTATGTGTCTATGGGAGGGGGGTGGTTATGAATGTTAATGAGAAACCAGCCAATTTAGTTCCATAAGGTTTCTTATACACATTCTGAAACTTGTTATACACACAAATATTTATTATCCAAAAAGTAAAATGTATGAGATTACTCAAATAATCATTCTATTTCTGTTAGGCCTTGATTGTCCTTGGTGTAAAAGTCATCCATGGAATAAAACTTGGAAGGTATTCTGGAATTAGAAAATTTAAAAGCTATATTCAAAAACAGTATCCTCATGGTAATTTCAAATGTGAAAATTATACCATGGACTTATTTTATTCATTTTTTAATTGTACATTTTATTGTGGTAAGAAAGCAATAGGAGAGTTATTTCTTTGATTTTTATGTGGAAAAAACAGTATTGTTATGTATAGGCACAAAGTAGTAGAGGAAATGTCTAGAATTTATCCATCTTGCATAACAGAAATCTTGTTTATTAGCAATTCTCCATTTCCTTTTACCCCAGCTCCCCCCAACCACAATTTTATTCTTTTTATTGAACACCTACTGTATGCCAGGCTTCAGAATTTTGGCAAGTTTGAAAACCCTTGAATAGTTTATAGGTAATTTGAAGCAAGTACAGTAGAAGCTCCCTAGTCATTCATTTAATTTAGGAATTGAAAAGTTTGACAGATAATGTGTGCTTTATTATATCTATCTCATCTACCATACTTGCATACCAAATTAAAAATTGGCAGAAATTGATAATGAGAAAATGAAACCTAGGATGTGTTTTTCATCTCAAGTAGTAAAAAGCATAACACAATGTGGGGCTCTGGGTATATATATTATGTTACAAGTAGTGGAAAAATGTTCAGAATGGTAAGACCTTATAGTTAGAAGAAATCAGCCAGCTGTGGCAGTGCACACCTGTAGTCCCAGCTAGTCGGGAGGCTGAGGCAGGAGGATCACTTGAGCCCAGGAGTTTGAGACTGTAGTGTGCTGTTTGGGCCCCTTGAATAGCCACTGCACTCCAGCCTGGGCAATATAGCAAGACGTCATCTCAGGAGAGAAAAAAAAAAAAGAAGAAGAAGAAGAAGAAATTCAAGTGTCATCTTGTATTAAATTCTAGTTTAAATTTCTAACTAATCCAAACTGCTTTGTGCACTATGCTTGCAATTGATCATCAGATAAACATTAATACTTCCATAACACGTTCTCACTACTTGCATGACAGGTCTTTTTGTTATTTGTCAAAGTTGAAAATTCTCTCTTCCCTTAGCTTCAATGAAATCTACCTTTCATGTTATTATGATTTTTCTGGATAATCTTTTTTCTTTGATAGCACTTTTGCTATTATCCAGAATTATGATCTGGTCCACCTTCCCTTTGGGATCTACACACTGTAATTAATTTCTTTGATTCCCCTTGATTCAACTTCAAATTCTAATGAATTTGAAGCACCGTCATTCTTCTGAGTTTCAGATCTGCCTATCTCACTGGCCCCTAAATGGCACCATTTATAAGTTCTTAAGCCTTCAAAACTCAAGATGTCCAAAGAGGAATTTATCATTTTATATCACAGTCAAGTTCATTTCTCCTGTGGCTGCTACCTCAGAGAATTACATCAACAGGCTTTCAGTTGCTCAAGCCACAAGTAGTGCCACAAACCTTAGTAACCCCTGCCCATTTTCTCAATCTTTGCCCACTTCCAATAGCGAATTTCTGCTGCTTCTACTTCCTCAATAGCTCCCATGTGAAGTCTTAAGAAGCCATAGTGTACAGGTACCAAGACATCTTCTCTCTTGAGGCAGGTTTGAATCATGGTTCTATCTCTTACTACCTTAACCTCGCCATTGTCTGTGTCCTCATTGTAAAATGGGGCCAAAAATAATTTAATATACTCACCTCAAAGGATTGTTATGGCATATTAAATATAAAATTCTTGGAACAGTGCGTGATAAATGTACTTTGTGGAAAACATATTCAGGTTCCCAATAGCTTTTATTTTTATGAAGAATAGCCACAGTCCAATAAAAGTGGGAAATGGTAAATTAAAATAGCTTCTTTCCTACAGTAATTCTCAAAACTTTTAATATATCAATGAGGACTGCAAATATCTGAGAGGGTGGTTAAAACATGCAGTTTTCCCATAGGGTTACTGGGCCTTGGAACCCTTTTTGTGTCAAGGTATACCCTGGGACTAGTGTAAAACCAGATTGGGAAACATTTTTTTCTAAGCAATAGATCTCATTGAAAACATTAAAATACTATCTAAAACTCCATTACTTAACTTCTTTGATAACCTTATAAAGAAATATTTTAATATACTATGTGCCCAAAACAGCAAGTAAACCATACAGTCTCTTCTCAAAATATTTTTGAAGTTCAGACTCACTTAAAATTCCAACTAATCTGTCTTCCCTTCAAGCATTCTTCTGCTAGAATAAACTGGCTTTTTATTTTGCAATTTTTTCCTTGTTAAAATCAGTTGGATCACTCTAGCAAATATCCTACAGTTGTTTTTATTTATTTATTTACTTTTTGGCTTCCTGCTTGCTCTGGGCAGGGTTGTGTCTCTGTAAAACTCACGTGTTGAAGTCCTAACCCCCAAGATGACTGTATTTGGAAATAGGATCTATAAGGAGGTACTTAAGTTTAGATGAGGTCATAACGGTGGGAACCTGATTTCATAAGATTAGTGCCCTTATAAAAAGAGACACCAAAAAGCTCTTTCTCTCTCTCTCTCCCCGCCATGTGAGGACACAGAGAGAAGGCAGCTGTCTGCAAGCTGGGAAGCAAGCCCTCACCAGAAACCAAAGTCTGCTGGATCCTTAATCTTGCATTTTCCAGTCTTGAGACTGTGAGAAAATACATTTTTGTTGTTTAAGGTTATGATATTCTGTTACGGCCGTCAGAGCAGCCTAATGCAACTACCTAATTAATGCTCACCTCAGTCATTCTCTTGTATTCCCTCCATTGTCTAAAATCAAGTAAGTATCCCCCTGAAGGGGTATAGCCAAGCTCAAGAATTTGGAGCATATGAATATGTTTTAATCCTAGGGGTTATTCCACTATTTCCAGTAGCTTTCTTAACGAATACAAAATCTGAGCTCATGTCTAACCTCATTTTTATGCATTTTGTTTCTAATGCCGTTTTGTGAAACAATCATGAGTACAGGAAGTTTAAAATTTATTCTAACACCATAATCAATTCCCTGGATCTTGTAAGGGAATGACTGTGATAGGATGAACCAAGGTCCGAGTTTGGTCCTCCTGTCACCCCTTCCCCCTGGCATTCCTATTCCCTGCCTGGGGGCACCTCTGGTGCAGAAAACAAATAAATGTCCAGCATCACCCAAGCCCAGGAACTTATCAGGGACTTGTCAACTCAGATAATGAGACTATCCACATTTCCATGTGCTCTTTGGTGATTTGTTATGATTTTGAAATGTCTTACACAGTAGAAACAATGGGCCTAATCTTTTTCAAGGAAAGAGGAATGTCCTATAGAGAGAGATCTGCTTCCCATCCACGGTATCAGGTTTTCATCATTTTAATTATTCATTCTCATTTATTCCAGATGAATTTGACATTTGCTTTATTATTGGAGAGATTAAAATATATTGAGCCTTAGATTTAAAAATAAAAAGAACCCTCCATGCATCTCAGAAATGAGTACATTGGGCCATTTGTAATGTAGAAATCGTTATCTGCAAAGGTACATGCTTTTCTTGATGGTCAAAGGGAGAACATTCCTTAAATCAACATTTCTCAAATGAGTTCTATAGAGAATTAGCTTTGCAGGATTTGTTAGGTTTTAAATTAAGGAACAGTATTGTTGTTAAATATGTTTAGAAAACTCAGGATTGAACAAAGTGAAATGGGTTTCTTGACTGCAATATTTCTGATGATATCCTTTAAATGTTAAATTGCCTCTGTGTAAACAAAGGGCATATCATGTGCAACATTTTCTGAATTTAATTAGATCATATAAACCTATTTTGTTGTTGTCATCGTTGCTGCTACTGATGTTTATTTTTTGCTTCTTTGCTTTCACAGAAAGCATTCTTTGTTAGTATTACACAGTAATAAGTATTTTAGAAGTATAAAGAGTATTTTATACTCTTTATAGTATAAAGAACTATAAAGAGTATTTTAGAAAATGCTCTTTATATAAAGGTATGGGCCTTTCAGAATGCATGATTTTATAATGTCACTACCTGTTTTTAATTAATTCTTATCTTAAAGATTCATTTAACATTAAATCCTAAGTAAATATTAAATACTAACTTTGAGTGTGCATACAAAGTGGTCAACCTAAAAGGATATAAGTGTGTGTGCTCTACAGCAGTGGTTCTTAAAATGTGGTCCACATAGCAGCAGCTTCAACATCATCTGGGGATTTATTAGGAAGGAACATTCTTGGATCCCACCCACTCCAGGCCAACTGCATCAGACATACTGGGGTGGGGCCCACCAGTCTGTGTTAAAAAGCCTTTCAGGTAATTGGGATATGTGCTAATGTTTGAGTATCACTGATCTTACGTATTAGAAAAAGAATGGAAACTCAGATTTCAGGGCAGTGTTTTGAAACTGGATTTTACTCCCTGAGTGCAAGCTCAATGACAGTGGAAGGGAAGGAGAGTAGTAAGCTAGGAGAGCAATACAAGAGAATAGAGCACCTGCCCAAGAGGTTCTGCAAGTGGAAGCAAAGACTGTTCTGAAGGAACACAGACCATCAGAACAAGTTTGGTGACAAATGGATGGAATTCACAGGCAGAAATCAGGTGCTTGGTAATATGGGCAAGTGAAACAGTGTTCAGCATTAGAGGAACTAGAATCCTAGAAATGTATCAAGACGGGAGAAACTCAGAACTGCAGGGAACAAAATGGGATGCAGTTAGAGAATTTTGTTATAGGAAGGAACAGTGCTGAGATCATGTTGATATAGGTAGTCACTAGGACTGAGTAAAATTACTATTTGGTTTCAGTGATGGATGGCCCAAGTTTCTGAACTTGGACTGTTTATATTCTTCTGAATTAAAGGCAATTAAAAGTTATGTAGCATGGGCTGTAGCAAATATGCCTTCAAGAGATGCCATGTATCTTCAGAAATTAGAGAGGTACAGAGGTGAGGAGCATGACAGGGACCTAGACAGGTTATTTATTGCCATAAGAGCCTTGAATTTTGCAGTTAAACAATTAATTGCCATCACTGCTTGGCTGGCATGGGCCTATAGATCAGTGAATCTGCTTCTCTTTGCTTCCCTCCTCTGCTTGATTAAGCTAAGGCTTTAATAGCTTCACCCAGTGAATGATCCTGCTTTCCATTTTTGATTAAGTGGGGACTTACAGATTGCACAACTTTTAATACTCATGTTGCTATACTTACAGATGTCCCCTTGGAAGCATGATACCAATACTAAATTCCAGATGTGGTTTAACCAGCAAAGCTTAGCTTTGAACAATACCATTACGACTCAAGTTGCACACTTGTATAATTTGTTTTTCTTTGGTGGTCTTGTTACATTATTGATTAATGTTACCTGTCAACCAAAATTCCCAAATTTAATTAAAATTTATTGATTACTTGTAATGTACAAATGTTTACAGATTGAGATACTATTTTTTCTGTTTTTTTTTTTTTTTCAGTTTTATGGTGTTGATCACTTTGTAATGTAGGTCTGCCATGTCTGCACTTGAGCTACTGACGAAAGTGTGGGATGAAGGCCAGTGGCAGATGCTGGAATGTCCTCCTAGAACCATCCTTTCACTCATGCTGCTTCGTTATTGAGTGAATTATATAAAAATATTATAACTTTGTCTACTTTTCATTTTAGAAAGTACTTGGGCGTTTTGGCATCCTGCAAGTGATATTCTTATTATTTATATTCTGAGTCTCAGAAGGTCATACATGAATGTTGTGAGTAGAGCTACAGGAGGATGGCAAGTTACACCACAGTTATACATATACACATACCACCAAGCCTCTGCTCTTAGATCTTTCCTTATTGCTTGTTGCAATAAGTAAAAGCAAAATCAGCATAACTATGAAGATTTATAAAAAAAGTTAATCCAAATGCTCGGATAATGGACTATTCCAATCTGAATTGTGTCACATTCATAATTGCTTTTAGGCATGATTTTAATGCCCTTGCTCTATAAATACTCCATGAGCTTCCTCAACTTTGAAATTAGAACCTGCATAGCTTTCAGAATTTCAATAAACATTATAGTGTAAAATCAAATTACTAATTAGGATAGTCTTGAAATAAAGCATAACTTTCTTTGAGAGGGCCCTTTAACATTTCAACATAAAAAATAAGTAAAATCAACATAAATCCTGACTTCTAGAAGACAGTGAAAAATCTTTATATTAGCTAGGGCCACAATTCAGAATTAGAAACACTCTTCTGTGCTGAGGGAGAAGGACTCTGAGGCAATCAGTTTGCATAGCAAAGCACAGGAAAGAACAAAAAATGGAATGACAGTGACCTACACAGACATGTCTGCTCTCTATCTTTTAGAGGTCCAGACAATAATTTATCCTGAGTGGTGACCAACAGCAGCCTTTCATCCTCATTGGTTATACCATGCTTGCAGCATTAAAATGATTGACTTTGGAGCTTAAAGGATCAATAAGCCAATATTTGTTTCTTAAGACATCTGTTGAAATATCACTCTCTTTTTTTTAACATGCCATTTTCTCTGAAAACCTTCTTGACTCCTCGTATAATAGCAAGCCTGAATTTTTCGATTGAGTACTTTTCCAAGCCTACTCAAGTAAAGTTGGTTTTGGGGTATTTTGTTTATTTGTTTCAATCATCAACAGATTTCCAAAGCTCAGTGTAAACACGTCTGGCATATGTAAATGATATCTAAAATAAGTTCTTTGAAAGTTTTCATATTTGGAGGGCACAAAATATTCATAATGCTAATCTGTTTTACTAGTAGTTAACTTTACCATTTCAGTTTTAAGTAACATAAGGAATCTTATCTATTTAGAGGTTTTTTGATTATAAGAAACAGAAATAGACTGGAGCTGACTTAAACCAGCTTTGATCAAGACTTTTCAGGTGTGACCTCTGGCAAATCAACTCTGACAAGGGTGATGTGGTAGATATATCACGTGGGTGATAGTGGACAGATGGAGGAGGTGGGAAGGGTTAAGAGAATCCTTATAATTTGAAAAGATACCCACCAAAAAATCTTTATACTATGGGAAGATATGCTCCAAATCCATTGAACAATTATCAAAAGAAAAATCACATTGCCAAAGCATTTTCTTTAATTTTTAAACTTATAGTCAATACATTCTACTCGACTGGTTAAGAAACGTATGTAAGCCAGATTATAAATAGTAACAGAAAAGTTACCAGAATTCAACCCAATGGTTCTGTGTTCCAATATGAAAAAAAAATTTCCCTTGATAGATTTTTATAATATGATGTGATCTTTTTTATAAATTAAGATAAGCTTTAACTTCAAATCAACTTAAAATGGTAGTAAAACAGAATGTATTTGAGGAAAAAGAATGTTCACTAATCTGTTAGTTTACTCTGATGTGAAGTTATCTATAAAATTCTTTTATTATTGTTTCATTAGAATTTGGAATTAAATGGATAGCAGCTATCAACTTCTTAAGAACACCCTGTAGTACTGCTGTATATTAGCACCCTTTAAAATGTAAAATTTGTTCTAATAAAGGATAACCTAAATTTGATACTTCAATTTTGTTTTAAAAATAAAATTAGGTAAATCATATCAGTAGGTACATCAGGAGAATATTCATAGTGAGTCAGAGAATTGCTAAGACAGTATCAAAGCACTAAGGAAGGCTGGGTGCGGTGGCTCACGTCTGTAATCCCAGCACTCTGGGAGGCCGAGGCGGGTGGATAGCTCAAGGTCAGGAGTTCGAGACCAGCCTGAGCAAGAGCGAGACTCCGTCTATAAATAGAAAGAAATAGAAAGAAATATATATAAACTATATATAGTTTATATATAAACTATAAATAGAAAGAAATTAATTGGCTAACTAAAAATATATGTAAGAAATTAGCCGGGCATGGTGGCGCATGCCTGCAGTCCCAGCTACTCGGGAGGCTGAGGCAGAAGGATTGCCTGAGCCCAGGAGTTTGAGGTTGCTGTGAGCTAGGATGATGCCATGGCACTGTAGCCTGGGCAACAGTGAGACACTGTCTCAAAAAATAAAAAAAAAATAAAAAATAAAGTAAAATAAAAAAGATAATTTAAAATACTTAGATAAATACCACAAAGGAAGTAAATAGGATAACATGGCAGGTACGGGGTGCAGGAGAAAACAGTGTCACTTTTAGCTGGGGTGAAAATGAAAGATCATGGTTTTTAGTCTTTATATATCCACAGCAAGAATAGTACCTGGCATATGTTGAATCCTCAAATATTTCTTAAACAAATTAACTTGAAAGAACTTATTTGGTGAAAAAAGTACTATTTGATATAGTATATTTATTAATACCACTGGTCATTGCTGGCTACTATTAGAATATAAATTTTATCTTAATATCTATATTGAATGCCAATAACTAGTTTTGACGTCTCCCATGAAAGGTATTACATAGCATGATGGGTAAATTTACCAGTGCAGAAATGTTTTTTTGTTTTTTAATTTTTTTATTTTAAATTAAAAAAAATTTTTTTCTTTACAGATGGGGTCTCAGGCTGGTCTTGAACTCCAGAGCTCAAGCTATCCTCCTGCCTTGGCCTCCCGGTGTGCCAGGATTACAGGCATGAGCCATCACACCTGTCCAAGTTCAGAAATGTTTGAAGCATGTTTCATGATGAAACTTACATGGATTTATGTAGAAATTCTGTGATACATAATGTTGTGGATAGTTGCCTCTTTATAGTCTACTCTGTGACCCAATTCTATATTTAAAAATAAATTTCTTAGGTTAGGAAAGTCTCTGATTGAAATCCAAACATGCTTGCATTTACAGTTTCAGAAAGATATAATACTTTAAAATATGAATTTTCTAGGCCAGGCACAGTGGCTCATGCCTGTAATCCTAGCACTCTGGGAGGCTGAGGCAGGAGGATCATTTGAGCTCAGGAGTTCGAGACCAGCCTGAGCAAGAGTGAGACCCCGTCTCTACCAAAAATAGAAAGAAATTAATTGGCTAACTAAAAATATATAGAAAAAATTAGCCAGGCATGGTGGCGCATGCCTGTAGTCCCAGATACTTGGGAGGCTGAGGCAGGAGGATCGCTTGAGTTTGAGGTTGCTGTGAGCTAGGCTGATGCCACAGCACTCTCGCCTGGGCAGAGTGACACTCTGTCTCAAAAAAAAAAAAAAAGAAAAAAAGAACTCACATCCTAATCCTCTAATTCTCAGTAATGAATATAATTTCCCATTTGCCAATGAAGGCCACGGATTGAATAAAGTATCCAGAAATCCCAATTTCATTTGTGTCTTGTGACCTTTGACAGAATCACACTGTTCCTAAAGGTTAATGAACACTAAAATTGGCTATGCAGGGAGGCTGTGGGAATATTTTGGAGGCAGTTTTCAAAAATGAAGCACTAAGCATAAAGTCCTACATCATGGAATTTAAACTGACCAGGATTTTTCAACTGCGTCAGTAAAGCAGCCACTATTTCCCCTAGTTTGCCGCTTCTCCCCACCCCCAACTGCTGGGTTTTGGAAATAGCCTGAGACTATCTATTCACAGTAACAGCTAATAGCAGGAACCTTGCTGTCTTCAAGACATTCCCTTCCTTCTTTTTAGGGAAATGGCTGGCCCATTTCTCTTTTGCCTGTCTTCAGAGACCTGTGTTCACTCTCTCAGTTTTAATGTAGGCAGATAACAATCTGGACCAGTTATCCTCAACATTTACTGTGCATGTGCATCACAAGAAAACTGGTTGAAAATGTAGATTTTTGGAACCCAGTCCTCCCCCCCCAAAAAAGATTCAGATCATCAGTGGGAGTGTCAAGGACTCTGCGTTTTAACAAGGGCCTTAGGAGTTTCTGATGCAGGTGGTCCCAGGATCTCATTTGGAGAGACACTGGTCTAGACCACATGCTCCAGGAAGGAGAAACAGGTTCTGACCTGTTTCCCTGCTGTCTCTCGAGGCCACCGAGCAAAATGCTAGTTACACAAGCAATAAATATTTGTTGAATTACTTGGTTAATGCATGCAATAAATATTTGTCAAGTTATTTGTTTAATCATGCTTTAAATTTCTGTAGCATTTTACAGTTTTCAAAACATTGTAGATGCTTTATCTGATGACTCCAAAATCTATATATCCAAATCTGGCCTTCTTCTAAAGCTCAGATTTCATCCTTAAACAACTCTATTGAGCATTTTCACCTGTGTGTTTCAGATATCTCAAAATATCTAAACATTAAATTCATTATTTTTCAGGCAAAGCCACTTTCTCCAATTTCCTTATCTTTTTCAAGCATGACATTATTTACTAAGTCATCTTTGACTTCTTTCTCTCCTTCACCCTCGTATGCTAAATTCAGTTGATTTTTTTCCCCAAAAATCTCCTCCTTGCCCCCAGAGCTCATTTCCCTTCCTGCTGCAGCAGCCAGCCCTAGTTTAATGCCTTAATCAGTTTGTTCCTATAATATTAGAATGGAATCCTAATTATCTCTCCCCTAAATTACTAGATCAATTACTAGGTTACATTTTCTAGGATATACTCCACACCATGTTACCCCTTTGCACAAAAACTTTAATACTACCCACAGTGTCTGAAGAATAGAGCCCAGCTCTGTGGCTTGGCACTCAAAACACTCCACTGTGACACTGGCACTTATCATTTTAGCCTTACCACCCACTGCCCCCTACTAGAATCCTATTCTCCCACCAGACTTCCCTCTGAATGTGCCCTGCTTACTTGTAAGTCAGAGCAACTGCTCATCGTTATTCCATTGCTCCCATCATTAGTATGGAAAGGCATCAAGCCCCTAATATGGGACTTTTTCTTTCCAGGGAGGCTAGGGTCCCCACTTGGTTGGAAGAAGACTATAAAATGAGGATGTAGGTGAGACCCTGATGTTTTTGGTGGCTCCTGCACCCCTTTTCTCTTTCACTCTTCCTCAACTCTCTTGCCAGTCCTTCTCATTATCTGTGTGCCGGTTCACTGTTTTCATGTCAATATGACAAAGAGAAGAGAGGGTTGGGGGTTCTCTCTGGAAACTTACCTGCGATGGGTGGGCTCACCAAATATGGCACTGCATGAAGGAAGTACACCACGCCAAGCGCTGATGACAAAGAGGTGGTACCCACTATCTCTGCGGTCACTACTGGGATCAGGGTCACATAGGCACCATCAAAGTAGCCAAAGGTACAGGAGAAAGGCACAAGCAGCAGGAGACTTTGAAGCATTGGGAGGCAGAGGTAGCAGAGCCCATCCAGTCCCACGGCAACGAGGTAGCAAACGTACCGGTAACTCTTCAGACACCTGTGGATTTCAGAAACAAAAATGAGTGCAGGATGCACTAAGGTTCTATCAAAGAGCTTTAGAATCACGGCCATGCGGCAATAAGCACTGCCATTATTTATGGAGATGGCTTCCCCATTGTGCGTTATCTATGTTGTCTTCCTACCTTTCTTTTTTATGAATGCAAGAATTCATCTCCCCAGGAAGCATGGTGTGGTAGAAAGAATATATGGAATATATGCTCTAAAATGAGAAAGGCAGAAGAATAAAACCAGTTCTATGACCCACTAACTGCCTGACTCTAACTTCAATTTCTTTAGCTATAAAATGGGAAGGTTACCTATCTCATCACAGAGCTACTCTAAAGATAGTTGGAAATAACATGCAGTGTCAAGAGACTAATACTTCCTAGCAGCCAACCACATTAGATGCTTCCAGATATGTTATCCAGTGGTATCTGGCATGTCATAGATGCGATAACTTGAGTAATTATACAAACAGGAAGCTGGAATGTGAAGACATCAAAATTATTTGCCAGAGAGGATGAAGGTCTTAGACTAGGACTAAGTCTTATTTCAAGACCTCCCCAGTGGTACTCCCATCACATTTTCCCTCTGTGACACCAGACCCATCTATGATACCAGTTATTTCAAAGACTCTGTATAATGTCAGTTCCAGCAGTTTATGCTTTACAAACGTTTGTCTCTTCACAGCCCCATGTGAGCCTTACAAAATGGTAGGAGGTCAATGGGCAGATGTTGCACTGGACTGTTTTACAGATGATGACCCTTGAGGACCTGAGGGTCAGGTGACTTTCTGGTCATAGGGCTAATAAGGGACAGAGCCGGCACAAGAACTTAGGTCTTGTGTGTCTGACTAGCCATGCCTCCATTAGACCTACATCCTGCTGCTTCTTGTCAAGTTATTTGACGGTGAAGATAGATACCCCTTGCTCTCCTCCTTTGTCCTTAGCCATCAATAATGTGGAATTAATTCTAAATTTTACATCCATAACACTAGCGAGTGGCAATTGTATCCTGATTAATTACTAGTGACATAATTTGTGAGAAGCTACATGATAATAACTCTCGCAAGTCATAGCTCAAGTGTGAAGAGTCCATCATTTGGGAGACTATGAGTACTTTGCACTTTTCAGTCCAAACAGATGAGCATTTACTGAAGAAAGAACTGGGTAGATTTCCTATAACTTTGGTTTCTAAGCCTACAATTACAATGAAAGTATTTTCTATTTTTTCTGTCAAACATAAATGTATGGCTGCTATGTTACTATTACCTGATCCTCCTGCCTGGACTGGGTTCTGCTCCTCCTCCTATTGGCAGGGAGTCTTGAGGACAGCTCAAGCACAACTAAAACCACAACGCTCAGCCAGAGGTTGTCTTGCCTGAGGACCGACTTAACTTGGGATGGAACTAAGTCTATCACCAGAACTTGTAGTTACCCTAGGTTTCTGCAGTTTAGACAAACCCACCATCCTAAACCAACTAGAACGAGGGTTGGTAAATTATGGCCAAAGTAAGCCCACCACCTGTTTTTGTACTCCCTGTGAACTAAGAATTGCTTTTCCATTTTAAAATGGTTGGAAAAAATCAAAAGAACAATATTTTGTGACATGTCAAAATTATAATAGAAATTCCAATTTCAGTGTGTATAAATAAAGACTTATTGGAACATAGACACTCTCATTTCTTTACATATTATCTACGCTTTGGGACTACAACAGCAGAGTTGGGTAGTTGCGACAAAGATCACATGGGCTGCAAAGCCCAAAAAATGTTTACTGTCTGTCCCTTTACAGAAAAAGTTTGCCAACCCCTGATCTAGAAGAGCCAGCAAGGGAGCTGCCTTCAGAAATTGCAGACTTGTTAACATTATTTAGACCTTGGGAGTCCACAGGGAAAAGGGCTGAGGAGAAACTCAAGGCCTAAAGTCCCCGGGTGGAGAACCGATTGTAGTTTCATGGATTTTACCTTCTGTCGGTCAGCCATCCAAATGTGATATTGCCAATAATGTCAATCACCCCCAGGATGGACATAAGAAAAGCAGCTTGCTGGTGACTCACTCCAACACTCAAAGCATAAGGCACCAGGTACACAAAGAGAGGGCTGCAGCCGTAAGCCATGAACAGAACAGAGATGGCTAACACGACAAAGTCTGACATCAGTACAAAACTGTATTCCTGCTGCAAAGAGCTGCAGAGGCAAGTCTGTGCCCATTTCTTGGTCAAAGGTGAATAGGGAGAAGCCCGCTTAAAGTCTTCTTTCTGAGTTCTACGGGCGTCATTCTGCTCTGGAGTTGTATGATCCTCTTTAAGAGTAATTGGCCGCATCAAGGCACCACAAACACAGAGATTCAAAACGAAGCCCCCAAGAATGAGCAACGCTCCCCGCCAGGAGAACTGTTCAATGAGGAGCTGAACCACAGGAGCCAGGATGAAGGTGCCAATACCACTTCCCGACATGGCGATCCCGTAAGCAAGAGCTTTCCGTCTGCTGAAATACTTGCCAACCATGGCAATTGCCGGGGAGTAACAAAGTGCAAATCCAAGACCTGGGGATAAAGAGAACCCTATGAGTGCTGGTGCACCGTGGACAGCCACTGAAAGAAAATATCTCAGAATAAAATTATTTAGATTAAAGAGAACCTGACCTGTTAAACCCTTTAAAGCCTGTTTCCTACACCAAGCTGAAAATGAGTTTCCCCTCACCAGTCATTTACAATTTGGAAAATGTAGACTATATATGACTTTCTTCTTAGGAAGAACACCCTTAAGGAAATATGACTTCTAATGAAGAACTTAAAAATCCTTATACAAACTAACTTGGAATTAACTAGGCTATCTGCATAGTGCCAACCTAAGAAATGTATCCTTCCTCTTCATTTTTTTTTTTTTTACTTAAATTATCCAGATAATTTCCCTAACTCTTCACTGCCTGTAAAGACTGAACACTGATAATCTGTTCCACTCTGGAATTTGAATTGAAATAGCATGCATTAATACAACTCCATAACAGTTCCAGAATAATTTCACATAGTTGGTAAACATCATGCAATCTTTATACATGAACATAGCAACCTAAAAATATCCCTTAGGGTCAGCAGAAAAGCGTTGATGGTCCAGAAATCTTTTTAAAGATCTTCATCTATCACTTTTTAAGTCAAGAAAATCTGAAGGAATGTAGGCCTGGATTTCATGGCAATTAGAATGTCAGAGAAAGAAAAGGAGAACCACTTTCAGCTCCTGTTTCCATCTGCAGTGTAGGGTAGCCAGCGATCCACAGTTGACTGAGGAGTTTCTGGATGTGGCAGGACTTGCAGTGCTAAAGCCAGGACAGTCCCTGGTAAACTGGGACCACTGGTCACCAAAGCAGTCAGGCCTTGTGGGTTACTAGGGGCAGATGTACCTCCTTTAGCTGACAGAGCCAGATTTATAGCCTCACTATGATGTTACATCCTTTCTTGGCCTGATTCATGCTACCTCAATGGCACAATGCCCAGACAGGAGCTGGTGCTACTCTCCACACCCCTCTGCAAGCTGCTGCTCTAGACCCACCAACCAACATCATCTTGATCCTGTGTAGTCCCTTTAAGTGTGATTTATGGAATGCACATAAGTTGCTTCTCTTTCCACGGGATTCATTATGATTCACTAAAGTGATACATCCACAGCATTGAGAAAGAATGCATAATATAAGTATATTCACAAGGGGCTTTCTTTTTTAAATTGAAAACTCAGATTTATTAGACAATGATATTCATTATAAAGCAAGGGCAACCCAGGTTGACCACGGATAGTATTTTAATGTCTTGGCAAAGAGTTTGCAGAATGACCATTGCTGAAAATTTATGTCACCCTGGGTATTATCTTGTTTCTTCTGTGTGTATAATCTCAGTCATACACTAATGCCAAAGGAAAAGCCACCAGTTACTTTTATCATATGGCAGAATTAAAGTGGTAACATATTATCATTAGGGGGGTGCAATCCCATTTCCAGCTCTGTTTAACTGCTAGGTAGGAGTGGATTAATAAAATGTGGTATATGTATACCATGGAGTACTATTCAGCTGTAAGAAGCAATGGTGATCTAGCACCTCTTGTATTTTCCTGGATGGAGCTGAAACCCGTTCTACTAAGTGAAGTATTCCAAGAATGGATGGACAGGCACCACATGTACTCACCAGCCAATTGGTATTAGCTGATCAACACCTAAGTGGACACACAGGAACAA
>CAUYRT010082148.1:0-25059 GCA_963574885.1 Lepilemur ruficaudatus
ACACACACACACACACACATACCTATATCTAGGGCAAAGCAACACAGGCTTTGACTCCAGACTCCAGGATTTAGAGAGTACCAAATGTTTCACTCCAGGAATTTGAACATTTGTCAGTTTTCAACAGCGTTTGGTGTATGTTTTGGCTACACAGGCAACTTCCTCAGCAATATGGAAACAAATGAGTTTGGGTCTTAGTTGACAAGAAGAATCTGTAGAAATAGAAAGATACAAATAATCTGTTCTGTCAATAACAGTCGTCTGTCACCCATGCGATGACTTTCACAGTTGACTGGGAGCCAGATTTATCGTGTGATCATGGGGTGTCCTGTTTCTAACGGCTCCTGTGCTTTCCCAGGATCTCCAGGCAAACAGGGTGGAACTGCCTGATCCGACGTGCAGAAATTATCTTGTGTCTTTGAGGAAGGTGCTGGTTATGAGAGGATCCAGGGTGTCCAGGGCGAGGGAGAACTTTCCATCACGTACAGTTTGCCTTGGGCCTTGTGTGACACTCTGTATCTGAATGAGGAAGCTCTTCATTTTCTTTTTTTCTTTTAGTAACCCTAAAGCTTTGATTTGACCTGGAAAAAGCTCTTCATTTTCTAAATATGAAAGGAAAATATTTTTAGAAATATTTCAATCAAAACAAAAACAATAATAATACTTATAGATACTCACATATTAACAACTCAGATTTAACTGATTTAAGCATTTTTAAATAATTTTCACACTCCATGTCTACGATTTAAGCATTTGTACATCATAGCTTCTGATACAATTTTTAAAAATCTGTTTTAAAAAATTGTCCAGGCGCTGTGGCTCATGCCTGTAATCCCAGCACCTCAGGAGGTTGAAGTGGGAGGACTGATTGACGCCAGGAGTTCAAGGCTGCAGTGAGCTATGATCATGCCCCTGCACTCCAGCCTGGGTGACAGAGTGAGACCCTGTCTCTAAAAAAAAAATAAAATAAAAGTAAAGGCATAAAACTTTGCAAATACAGCTAACACTACTCCATCCTCATCAAATTTTCACTTTTGCCAAATCTTATCTTCTACTTCCTTTTGCAGAGATAACTAGCCTCCTGAACTGAACATGTATCATAAGCGAGCTTAGTTTTAAATTTCCCCACATAAATATGTGCATCATTCAAGACCTTAGCAGGTACGTGCAAATGCGGTCATGGGGGACTTGTTTTGGCTGTATTTTTAGAGACAGAGCCTTGCTCTGTCTCCTAGGCTGGAGTGCAGTGGCACAATCGTAGCTCACTGCAGTATCAAACTCCTGGGCTTAAGCCATCCTCCTGCCTGAGTCTCCCGAGTACCTGGGACTACAGGTGCATGCCACCACATCTGGCTAATTTAAAAGAAAATTTTTTTTTTGTAGAGATGGAGTCTCACTATGTTGTCCAGGCTAGTTGGAGGACATTTTGCAAATGTGGAGGCTGCCATAAGGGAACTTAGTAAGGGATGACAAAGCATCTTGGGGTAGCAACCAAAGGACCTGCTGCAGAACCCAGAGAGACCTGTCGCTGCAGCAGAGGGCTACCTAACAACAGCTGTGCACAAACACAGCCTCTGCACGCCCCAGCCTGGCAAAGAGGAAGTCGGTGCGGAAAGGGAACAGAGTTAAATCCTAGTCTCCTTCTCCTCCCCTCAGACTCCTACTGGTGCCTCTGTTGGATGAACCCAAGCAAAGCCAGAGGGAAGGGGGATGGAGAGAAGGCTGGAGGGTGGATCTGACAATTGGAGAATATGTGTCCACAAACAACATAAAGCACAGCTGGTGTGTGTTACAAATTTACTTAATTGGTATCATATTTTTACACGTGCTTTTGCAGCTTGCTCTTTCCATTCGTCATTTTATTATTAATATTTATCCATGCTGAAAAAATGTAGCTCTAATTCACACATTCATTTTAACTGCTCTGTAGCATTCCGTTGTCTCACTATCCCAGGCAGTGTTGCAATGAATCCCAGGCTTATGTACACCCGACCCATACACTCATGAACCTTGCTTGGGAATTTATATATTAATAGAAGTATGTTTGTTGAGTTGAGATTATGTACATATCAACTTTACCAAGTATTGCAAAATTGCTCCCTATTATAATGACTCCAATTTTCACTCCTATAAGCTGAGTATAAAAGCCCCTGTTTCTGATTTTTCTCTCTTATCACAGTTGGTATTATCAGGCTTGAAAACTTTGCCAATCTAATGGCTCTGAAATTGTATCTCATTGTTATTTTAATTTGCATTTCCCTGCTAAAGAGTGGTCTTTACTTTCCTATGCCTTGAATTTCTCCAACAGTGACACTGAAATCAGGGCAAAGTGATTATGATCATGAAGCACATATTAACGTTACTAATGTTCATAGAGTCAAAGGTTGTTACAAGATACGCTTTCAGTGATTTCTCGCACCTCGAAATCCTTGAGTTTTCCATGTATACAGCTCATGAATGCCAGAGCACATGCTGGGTGGGGATTTCATGAAGAAACACTTATCAATCCATTTTATAAGAAAATGACTCAAAACAGTGTTGGTTTCCCATGTTTTTTTGTCACTTTAGAGGAATCCTGTTGGCACATATGGAATGAACTCTAAGATTTTTTTTTTCTACATGAAAAAAGACGAGATATGAAACAGCAGGTGTTAGAAAGCTTGCATTTGTTTAAAATTTTAAAAAAACATATAAAATGCTTATGTATACATGGAATATTTTAGGGACAATGTTCTAGAATCAAGAGTTTGCCTCTTGGGAAGAAACAGATATTAATAATTTCAGGCTTGGGGTGGCAAATAGAACTCTTAGTATTTTTTGCTTTTGTTTATGTCACTACCTTCTGTTTTTAATTAATATTTTTATTTATACATTTTTGTTCCCTGTGTTATCACCTTCAAGAAAACCACAGAATATGATCTGATTAAAACACAATTAATGACTTTTTTTTTTCTTTTTAGGACAGGGTCTTACTCTGGTGCCCAGGCTAGAGTAATAGTGGCCCATACAAATCTCATTGCAACCTCAAACTCCTGGGCTCAAGCGATCCTCCTGCCTCAGCCTCCTGAGTAGCTGGGACTATAGGTGCACACCACCACATGCAGCTAATTTTTCTTATTTTTTCATAGAGACAGTGTCTCAGTATGTTTCCCAGGCTGGTCATGAATTCTTTTTTTTTGAGACGAAGTCTCACTCCGTTGCCCTGAGTGGAGTGCCATGGCGTCAGCCTAGCTCACAGCAACCTCAAACTCCTGGGCTCAAGCGATCCTCCTGCCTCAGTCTCCCAAGAAGCTGGGACTACAGGCATGCACCACCATGCCTGGCTAATTTTTTCTATATATTTTTACTTGGCCAATTAATTTCTTTCTATTTTTTTAGTAGAGACGGGGCCTCTCTCTTGCTCAGGCTGGTTTCCAACTCCTGACCCTGAGCGATCCTCCTGCCTTGGCCTCCCAGAGTGCTAGAATTACAGACATGAGCCACTGCGCCCTGCCTGGCTGGTTTTTTTCTGGGAGGTGATGTTAAAGGTATTTAACTAGGATAATTGTAGATATGCCAGTTATGATTGTTAGTTTATGCACTATTTCAATATGCTTATAGATATAACTATGTAATAATTTATAAAGTATTTACAATTTTGAAAACAATTTCATAAATTTTCTCCTCCTTCCTGCCGGCATAACATGTTCTTTGGAACTTCAAGGACAATTTTAAAATCCATGTGGCAAATTCTTTCCTCCAGTTATTTACTTAACAAGTACATAGTGAGGCTACACTGTGAGCCAGACATGGGTTAGGGGTTGAGGATAGCAAGATGAAAAAACACACTCCCTTCCCAGTAGGATTTCACAGTACAGTAAGAGATATGACCTATGGATAAATAAGGATAATAAAGCATGACAGGAGCTTTGAGAGTTAGCTGTATCCAACATAGAGTGTGTCTATGTTAGCTATCACTGTGCTACAAACGGCACCAAAATTCTTCACAGCGTATAACACTATTTATTTTGCTCACAAGTCTGGCGGCTGTCTGGGTGTCTGCTGATCTAGGCTGGCTCAGCTGGGGTGACTCGACTCAGCTCCATGTATCTCTCTAGTAATCCTCCTGGAAACAGAGGGCTGGCCCGCACATGTTCTTTTCATTCCGATGGCAGAGGGGCAGAAACACGTGTGGCTTCTTAAGGCCTGGATGCAGAACTGGCCCATTGTCACTTCCCATATTCCACTGGCCAAAGTATGTCACATGGCCAAACCCAAAGCCAAAAAGAGTCAAGAAATAGACGCCACCCATTTTGAGAGAAAAACCACAAATTGACTTGGAAAATAGCATGAGTAAGGGAGGAGTGGAGTTTCGGGGTTAATAATACAATCTATCAGAGAAGGACACAGAGCGAGAGGTAAGTGGCCATGGTCCAAGCAAGAGACGCTGGGGAAATTGTGAGCGTCTCTATTTTTCACAGTCGTGCGTGGTTCACTGCTGTTTCATCCAGTTTGCTTTGGTCTCTTCACATAGATTGTAAGATCCTTGTGAACAGGGCTATGTTTCACATGTCTTCTGTGTTTCCCACCATACTTTCACTCATATTGGTTTATTAATGTATCAACTGATTGTTAATAATGGACTCAGGGAATAGAAACCACAAATGATGTGTGACATCATTCCTTTCAGGAATGTCAGTTGCCTTTCGTTATCATAGTGGTCAAAACTACTAGTTGAATTCAATGAGCCTACCTAAAATAAACCTTTTTTAATTACCTGGATTTATACCATATTAGAATTTTTACCCCTGATATCACTATTTTTCATTTAATAGTGTCTCTTGGATCCTGAGATGATGTGATTTGTCTTGTTATCTCTCCAGAAGAAATAACTAGGTATTTACCTTTTTGAATTATTAGACTCTACATTAAACTAAAAAAAGTATCAAAAGATAATAAATAGTTAAAGCATGAAATCCAGTTTTCCTGATAAGTGAAGTGAAGAGCTATGGTAAATATTCTCAGGTGTCTGAGCATCCTACCAACAGGGCTTTATCTGTCATGGTGTTGACAAGGTCATTTGTCATTTTGTGTGCCCAGTATTCTTCTTCTGGGAATAATTGAGCTGCTGCTAACATAAAGGTGTTTTAATGCAAAAAATTTTTCAAGGTACCCCTTCTGGGTAGACGAATTGCAAAATTTGTGCCCACTCTGTGTGGATGGATTACAAAAATTTGCACTCTCCCTCTCCTGCTTATGCAAAGAAGCAACACTCCACTCCACCCTCTTTCGTGTCTCTACTGATTGGAGTTGGGTTTTGTCATTTGCAACCAAAGAATTCTGACCGACATGGATGTTTCCAGGTGCCATGAATTAATGTGTTATCACTCATAATTAATTTCCAGGAGGTAATCCATCAACCTAAGTGACATTTCCAAAGGTGGTAAATAGGGTCCCTGTGACACCCGTGCAGCTTTACGGCTTCGGTAGTTAGGGACCTCGAGGCCCCTCGAGGTTCATAGGTCAGGCCATTCCCTAGTGCACGGGCACCAGGCACTCTTGTCGCCCACCGCTTCCCCTCCCTCGGGCCCTTTCATCAGGCAGGGCCCCACTGCCAGCTGCTCTGGGGCTTCTCCTTGCTGCCAGAACCCACTCTGCCCACCCACATGGCAGGCCAGAGTGCCCAGGAATGGTCCCCATCCTGGGAGTAGCTATTGATACCTGACTGATGGGAGGTGGTGCATTCAATACCCCAGTTCCCTGTCCCCTGGGGGGGCACCCAGAGTGTGCTCTGCACTGGCTCCCAGAGGTCTCCTGAGGACATAGCTCAGCTCCCATTCTCTGTTCTCTCCATGGCAACGCATTTGATAACATGCCTTAATTGGCTACTCTCTCCCCTGTCTCAGCCTCCCTCCTCCACCTCCCCACTGGTGTTTCCTGGGGTCACATCCTACATAAACTACTTGCATGAGAATTCTTGTCTCAGAGTCAGCTTCTAGAGATTTCTACTTCAAGACACTAAATGGCCAGATGGCCATGGGCTAACAACTCTGGACCTTGGTTTCTGTCTGGAAAGGTCGGTGACTGTCAGTCTCAAGGAGGACTTTTTTTAGATAGGTGTTATAGAGGCTGATCAGATCATTGATTTTTTTTTAAGGAACTCTTTCAATCACTTTTTTCAAGATAAAAGCAAAACATGACCATTATAAAATTTTAGAAAGTACAGAAAAAAATTAAAATTGCCCCTAATTCCCCCACTCCAGGATATTTTCTTTGAAACCAGAGGGTACACGGTGGCCCCTCAAACTCTAACATTCTGTGTTTAGACTCTGGCTATGCAGAGGGACTATGATCCTGAGATTTCTGCAATTGCTCGTTGCTGTGTAGATGAAGCTGGAAATAAACTTCTTGCACAGCCTGAGGGGGAAATGTGACTGCAGGGCCCTTATGTAACAGAATAGGAAGCCCTGAGTATGAACAGGGCTTTCTTTGTCAAGGAAAGGAAATTGGTCGCCAACCAGTGCTTTTAAGTACAGACCAGGAGTTTGGGGAAACAAATAGAAAGTCATAGAATGTAGTAGAGAAAATTAGGAAATGAAAATCGATAGCCTCAGCATGAAGTTTATTTTAGATGATTGGACTTTCTCTGCAACTGCAAGGAAACCAAGGGCTAGTGCAGGACGAATCCAGTTAGAAAGACTGATTTCTGATCATAAGAAGACCTGCTGCGTGGACCACGAAGTCAGGCACTAGTGGGGTCTGGATATATTGCTAATGCTAACTAAACACTTTTGCAAAAGCTGTGTCCATATAGGGAATTTGAAGCCAAGTAGAAACACCATAAGCAGGCAACCCCAGGAAGTTACAGGAATAATTGCAGAATAAATTTGTGGTGGTAGCCTAGAACTCAAGAGGCCTCTCAGCTTCCACCTGCTCTCTCTTTTAACACTCCTGCCAGAGGATGAGAGACCACAGAGAGAGAGATCGCCCAGCCCACAGCCAACATCAAGGTCCCAGACCTGAGAGTGAGGCTATCTTAGACCCTTAGTCAAGCTGCGGGATGAGCGGGCAGCCACATGAGCAACCCCAGGCAAGACCAGCAGAAGAAATGCTGAGCTAAGCCCAGCACCCCCCCGCCCCCCCGTGGGATCATAAGGACACAGAATGGTGGTTAGTTTAAGCCATTCAATTTTAGATAGTTTCTTTACTTATTTATTTATTTTTCAGGATGGGGTCTTACTATGTTGCCCAGGCTAGTCTCAAACACCTGGGCTCTAGGGACCCTGCTGCCTCAGCCTCCTGAGTAGATGGGGTTGTGGTTATGCACTATGACACTTGGCTACTGCACTTGGTTTCTTTATGGAGAAATAGGTAACTGATACAGTGGGAAGACCAACATGGTAAACAGAATGATGGCCAAAGATATCCATGCCCTAATCCTCTGGAACCTGCAAATATGTTACATTGCATGACAAAAGGGACTTTGCAGATGAAAATAAAGTTAAGGACTTAAAATAGGGAGATTATCCTATGTTATCTGGGTGGTTCCAATTTAATCATACCATCTCTTGTAAGCAGAGAATTTTCTCCAGCTGGAGTCAGAGAGCTGAGGCAGAAGGAAAAGTCAGAGAGGTTCCAAGTGCAAGAAAGACTTCACCTGCTTTTGCTGGAAGAGGCCACACGGAAAGGATGACAAGTAAGGCAGGAAGCCTCTAGAAGCAAAGACTGGCTCTCAGCTCCCAACCAGCAAGGAAACTGGGACCCCAGTCCTACAACCAACCACAAGGAACTCAATGTGGCCAACAACCTGAATGAGCTTGGGAGGAGATCCATCCCCAGAGCTTCCAAGAGGGAACGCAGCCCTGCCAACACCTTGCTTGTGGCTTTGGGAGACCCTCAGCAGATTACCCAGTTGAGCCAGAGACTGGTCAGAGCCAGCGTCTGACCTACAGAACCGTGAGATAAGAAATGGATGTTGCTTTAAGCCCTTACATTTGTGGTCATTTGTTATAGCAGCGACAGGAAACTTACACCCTGACATGTAAACTAACCACTGCAAGGCACAGTGAGCAACGCTGCCTTCAAGGAGTGTGTCCCAAGCAATGGGCAGAAGCGGTAACAGCCAACTTTGCTGAAGAAAGTGTAGAATAGAAGGCAAGGCTTCTCAGAGGAGGCTGCCTTGGGTCAGAGTCCCCTAGAAGCAGACCCTGAAACAAGGATTCCAATGCAAGTAGTGGTTGTAGGTGATGATCCCAGGGATACACCGGTAGGGGAGTGGGAAAGTGAGGCAGCAAAAGGAAAGAAGTCAATACAAGTGAATTATCAAGCACGTTACCAATTCAGGCAGCTGGAGCTTTATGCTTCTGGGGGATGCTAGGAAACTGTAGATCATGCCTCAGAGCTCCATATTCAAGGGACAGGGGGATTGGTTGAGGGCCTCTCTTGGTGGCATCCATGCCCTGGCACTCTGGCCTGCCAAATAGTGTATGCAGAACAGGCACCATCAGATTCAGAAAGCTCCCGGGCTAAAAGTCGCAGGTGCTGGCAGTGGGAAGTCTGGCTGGTGTGCACTGAACAGGTGAGGGTGAGGGGATGTGGGCACCCACAGCATTTGCTGCCAGGGGTGATGGTTTGCCAGGCAAATATCAGAGAAGGTGTTCCAGGGAGAGGGAAATAGGTATGCACACAGAGGCACAAAAACCATGCAAAGAGTGTTGTGAAGTGGCTGGTGGATCTAAGTCTGGAGTCAGACAAACAGGGGTTTGAATCCTGACTCCACCTCCTCACTAGTTGGCTTCCTTGGGCAAGTTACTCCACTGGTCTGAGCATCAGTTATACGGTGAGAATTATACATAGTACCTACCTCATTGGGTTGTCATAAGGATTAAATTAGATAATGTTTTTAAAAAATATGGCACCTGGTCAGCCCTCAGTAATGATATTAATAAATGCTAGGGGGGGTGGTGTTGTGCTGCCTGTAGGTGAATGTTGATTAGTTGGCTGTGCCCACAATGAAGTGCTTGGGGACAAGGAGTCCAGTGGGGTATCAGACTAGAAAGGTGGGTAGCAGGTTTTGAGTTACCTTTGCCATCTGTATTTTAAAATGTGGGCATGTTTTTAGAAAATGCGTAACCACAATCCGGGACTTATTATTATTTTTTTTTTGCACCCTCCCCCGTCCCCCAATCAGGGACTTCTGAATCTGGGGGCCCATAGATCCCAAAGAGTCTGGACAAAATTTAGGAGGTCCATACACTTGAATAGGAAAAGAATAATTTGTATTTTCACTAACGTCTGACTGATACTGACTTTTTCCTTCAGTGATGAATGCCGGCAACGAACCACAGTGATATTAGTAGGAAGTGGGACTTCATCACTAGTGAAAAAATAAACAAACAAAAAAACCCCAGCTATTTCCAGATTGCAGACAACTTCAAATATCATTTACACTCATCACTACCTCAAAATCATGGTTTTTAGACCTGTTTTTAGATTTTGATATTTAGTGAACTAATAAAGAAACATATTTATGTCTGTATCAGATACTCGTTTTTCAAAATATTTTGATAAGTACATTCAGTATAATTGGATTCCTTTGTATTCCTATGTGCAGCACTTTAGGAATTTAAAAACATTACTCTAAGAAAGGGATCCACAAATTTCACCAGACCACCAAAGGGATCCATCCAAAAAAAAGGGTAACAGGTAACAGGTAACAGGTAACAGGCTTTGTTGACTATGGTATCTTCTAGGGGTCATGATCTGACTTGCAGCACGTACCCATTTATCTAATAACGAATTCCTCCAACTAAGGGCTCTGAGCAGAGGAGGCACCCGACCAAATCTGCATGCTGGGGGTGATAAATGTACTTCACTGGTTCCTCTTCCGCCCCACACATTTTGGGCAACAGCTGCGGCTCACGCTAACCCAGAGCCCCAGTGAGCATGAGCCAGGCTTCCTTGGGTCCAGATGTTGCTGTCTTCCCAGTAGTATGTGTGTGGGTGGAAAAAGTCCCCCGGGTTTTCACATAGTACTCTCTCTACCCCCAGTGACTGTATTTCTTAAGGAACACTTAATAAACACTGCAAAAGCAAAAATATTGATACACAATGCTCTAGGCCTAGCAGTGCAAAAGGGGATAGTCATGATATGCTCTTTTTGGAAAAGCAGAATTTGAGCAGACCTTATTTAAAGATGTGATTATGAGGTGGGGACAGGAAATGGGGAGATGTAGGTCAAAGGATACAAAGTAGCAGATATATTCTGACACTTGCTCCTGTGGGGGGAAAAAAAGACAAAGTAGCAGATACATAGGATGAACAAGTCTACAGATAATGTACAGCATGCAGAATATAGTTAAGAAAATTGTATTAGGGATTTTTGTTAAATCAGTAGATTTTAGCTGCTCTTGCCACAAAAAGTAGTAACTGTGAGATGATAGATATGTTAATGTGGTCACTATAGTAACCATTTTACTTTTTTCTTTTTTTTAGACAGAGTCTCACTGTGTCACCCCAGCTAGAGTGCAGTGGCGTCATCACAGCTCACTGCAATTTCAAATTTCTGGGCTGAAAGCGATCCTCCTACCTCAGCCTCCCTAGTAGCTGTGCAGTCCCACCGCACAGGTGGGTGCCACGGTGCCCAGGTAATTTTTTCTATTTCTAGTAAAGACGGGGTCTCGCTCTTGCTCAGGCTGATCCCGAACTCCTGACCTCAAGTGATCCTCCTGCCTAGGCCCCCCGGAGGGCTAGCATTACAGGTGTGAGCCACCGTGCACTCTTTTTATTATCTATATGTATCATTTAACATTATGTTGTAAACCTCAAAAGTACACAATAAAATTTATTTAAAAAATAAAAATAATACAACTATTATGTACCCATAATAATTAAAAAGAAAAAGTTAAAGAGAAAAAATAACAAAGTGATTATGTTCATGGCAAAAATATTGGCATGAATACAAATTCCAGTTAGATTAAAAAGGAAGGAAAGGCCTCATGCCTGTAATCCTAGAACTGCCATCTTGGTGGGCCCAGTGTAATTACAAAGGTCCTTGCAGGTGGAAGGACCATAGAATCTGTATCCTAGTTAAAGGGACTGTCTATTTTCCACTAGGACAGAAAAGGCCTGGCCCTGCCTAGGTTATGTGCTTGTCCTTGAATGAGTCACTATGGATGGGTGAAGGATGACCGGGTCATGTTTGCACCCCTGGGTTCACGATTTGGCCCCCTCAGCCTCATCACATAGTGTGGAGTGCATTAGTTTTCTACTGCTGCTGTAACAATTTACCACCAATTCAGTGGCTTGATATAACACACATTTATTCTCTTCCAGTTCTAGAGGTCGGAAACCTAAAATGGGAACCACTGAGCTAAAATCAAGCTATTGGCTGGGCTGCCTTCTCTTCTGGAATCCCAATGAGAGAATCTCCTTTCCTTGCCTTTTATGGGGACCGCCTGCGTCTCCTGGCTTGTGCCCTATTTCTCCACCTTCAAAACCAGCAACTCATCGTGCTGCTGTTTTTCTGGTTCTCATTCTTCTCTCTCCTTCTTCTTCTGATAAGGCCCTTTGTGATCACATTGGGTGTGCCGGATAATCCAGGATAATCTCCCCATCTCGGAGTCAGCTGATTAACAATCTTAATTCCTCCTGAAACCTTAATTCACCTTTGTCATGCAATCTAACATATTCTCAAGTTCCGGGGATTGTGGTGTGGATATCTTTGAGGGGCTACTATTCTGCACACTGCATAGAACAAACACAATTACATGGAAATGGAGACAACATCCCATCCCAAAAGAAGGGACGCTGGGCAGACAAAAAGTGTATATCCTCTACGACAACCTAAGATTTAGGGGCTGTGTGCACCCATCTTGGTGTACTTCATTTATATTTTTATTAAGTATTTGTAGCAGATGTTGGTGATGTCCTGTGTGTGTCATATCCCTGCAACCCATCTGATTTCAGGGCACCTTTGGTAGACAGATCTGGGCACTTCGCTATCTTTCCTTCCTTCCTTCCTTCCTTCCTTCCTTCCTTCCTTCCTTCCTTCCTTCCTTCCTTCCTTCCTTCCTTCCTTCCTTCTTTCTTTCTTGTTTTTTTCTTTTTTTTGAGACAGAGTCTCACTCTGTTGCCCAGGCTACAGTGCCGTGGCATCGGCCTAGCTCACAGCAACCTCAAACTCCTGAGCTCACACAATCCTGCTGCCTCAGCCTCCCAAGTAGCTGGGACTACAGGCGTGTGCCACCACGCCTGGCTAATTTTTTCTGTGTGTTTTTAGTTGGCCAATTAATTTCTTTCTATTTTTAGTAGAGACGGGGTCTCGTTGCTCAGGTTGGTTTCAATCTCCTGACCTTGAGCGATCCTCCCGCCTCAGCCTCCCTGAGTGCTAGGATTACAGGCGTGAGCCACCGCGCCCGGCCTGCTGGCATTCTTTCTATCTAGCATACATGGAAACATCTCTCTGCTTTCTCTAAGACAGTAAAAGGCTGCTGAGCCCAATTCAGGTGTAACTTAGAAGTCAGGGAGTTAACACCCCCAGGCGCAATGCCCATCCAGTGGGGAGATGACTTTGAACCGCGGTTCCGCGGTTCAAAGCTGCTGCCTCCTTTCCCTTCCAATGTGCTACCTCCTTGGTCACTCAGAAGGCCCCGGCAAGACTGAGCCTCGGTTGTCCACAGCGGTAACCAGCTCCCGAACACACCTTGTGTTGGCTTCTCTCCTTTTTCTATCTCATTCTCCCCATTCCCTGCTTCTGTTTCCTGGGATCACCTCCCAAATAAACTACCTGCACCCACATCCTTCTCTCAGGGTTTGCTTTTGGGGGAAACCCAACTAGAGAGCATGTATCACGGGTATTTTATGGAGAGTTAGTGATGTGGTCGTGTGCACAGTGGAAACCAGAGAGTACGCACCAGGACGGCTGTTTACAGGCATCCAGTCTGACGGGCTAGTGTCTATTTAGTTGGTTGGTGCCCATGCCAACAAGTCATCTCCCACTAATGAGGTCTGTCACCACAATAACATAAATGACTCTCCCTGACACATCCTTCTTGGCTGTTTATGAGGTTCTAGCTCAAGACATGTGGCTAAGAAATATAAATATCATAAGATGCAATCCCATTTGGGTCATGTGCTAAAAGGTCTGTGTACCTAAACGGGGAGGAAAGGTTGTCTGAGGTCACCCTTTTTTTTTTCTTTCAGTTCAGCCTGAGGTTGAGGTTGTTTATTTGAGTTCTGGCAATAACCCTGGGAATTTATTTAGGTGCCCAGGGAAATATGAGGACAGTGTACTCTAGAAACATTGTGCTCTAAGCCACAGAGGACAGGAGGCATGAGCCCTGAGAAAAACCTAAGGGCCTTGACATGGACTCAACAAATGCCTGATGACTTTTGCAGGGTGTCACAATTCTTTGTTGGCTATGGGGACATCACTTAACTTACGAACTAGAGGGAGATCAGGTAGCAGGCAAAGGTGCAGATCTCCAGAGGACTTTTGTCACCTCTCTGAGTGGTACAGCACTGCCCCTCCCCTCATGTGGCAAGTGGCATTCTCTTATGAAATCTTGCCCTCTGCCCCGGGTGCTGGCAGAGAGCTGGGTGGGATTGGGGTCCAGTGCTCTGAGCACCCCTGGCAGCCCCGCTTCCCAGTGTTGGAGAAGCCAACTCTGAGATGAAGACTTGCATGTAGGAAGTTTATTGGGGAGTGCTTGCAGGGACAACGCCTTTGAGGGAGTCAGGGAAGGAGGATCGGGCAGATGGGGCATTGAGCTGTGTTGCTGTCTCCATATGGGCCTCAGCTGATTCCTGGACCCGGAGTGGCCCTTCAGAGTTGGCCTGAACCGAGGCAGCCAGTCATTAGACACAGGCTACTCCTAGGAAGGACCTGTAGCCTTGGTCAAGGTAACCCACCAGAGGCCAACCCTCCTAGCAGCTGGGGGGTGAGTGTCTTGGTCCCAAAGTGGAGATCTTGACAAGGCACCACAGCACCCACTGCCACCAGCCTCTCCCATAGTCACCCTGGCCTCTCAAAGGTGCTCACATCCCACCCTCACCTTCAGTGACCATCAGCCTTCTCTGGAAATAGGAAGAGGTGCTTTTACCTTGTAAAGGCTGAGTGCTGGCTATACACACACACACACAAAAACCCCATGGAAAATGAAAACAAATTTGCATTTCAATAAATTACCCTGGCCTGCAGTAGAGCATTTTAGAGCTTTCAAAGCACTTTCATAGACATGGTCTTTTTTATTTTTTTTTGAGACAGAGTCTCACTCTGTTGCCCAGGCTAGAGTGCCATGGCATCAGCCCAGCTCACAGCAGCCTCAAATTCCTGGGCTTAAGCGATCCTTCTGCCTCAGCCTCCCGAGTAGCTGGGACTACAGGCATGTGCCACCACGCCCGGCTAATTTTTCTATATATTTTTAGTTGGCCGATTAATTTCTTTCTATTTTTGGTAGAGACGAAGTCTTGCTCTTGCTCAGGCTGGTCTCGAACTCCTGACCTTGAGCGATCCACCCGCCTTGGCCCGCCTTGGCCTCCCAGAGTGCTAGGATTACAGGCGAGAGCCATCGCGCCCGGCCTGACATGGTCTTCTTTAATCTTCATATTAACATTTAACATGAACAATTAACATAAAATAGGGTAGAGCCCAGGCCTTCTGACTCTCATTCTAACACTGTTTCCACCCTGCAAGAGAATCAAATACCTTGGGTTGTCCTATATATACTTGTGCAACCTTAAGTCAGGGCTGTTAGAAAAAATGGCAATTTTGGCTGAGCACCGAGGCTCACGCCTATACGCCCAGCTACTGGGGAGGCTGAGTCAGGAGGATCACTTGAACTCAGGAGTTTGAGGTTGCAGAGAGCCATGGTGATGCCAGGGCACACTCTAGCCTGGGAGACAGAGCAAGACTGTCTCAAAAAAAAAAAAAAAAAAAAAAAAGCCAATCTGAAAGCCCTTAAGTAAGAAGTTCCTATATAGATATTTAGAGTGATTCTGTTCTGAGATCTGGCGACTATATGTCCCTAAAAACTAGTTGTATTAGACTGGCTGCTTTGAAAAGCCATCTTGGTGTGGTTCTCGGTCCAGCTCCAGGAGCCACCTCCGCAGGCACCTTCTTGGCGACCACGCACTCCCGGAAGCTTTGTCGTGAGAGTTCCCCGACTGCCACTTTCTCTTTAATCTGCTGCTCGGGATCTCCGGCGCCCCCAGCACATCAGATACGACTGTGAACACCACCTTGGAGATCGGAGATTGGAGATCCCCGGCAAGGACATAGAGGGCGAGAAGGAAGACGTGGAGAGAAATGGAAGACGCACCTGCCAGTGGGATTGCATGGGAGGCAAACCCGGAGCAGGAGGCGGAGGAGGAGGCAGAGGAAGAAGAGGAGGAAGGAGATGGTGATGAAGAGGAGGAGGCTGAGGCAGCTATAGGCAAGCGGGCAGCTGGATGACGCGATAACAAGACAGAAGAAAAGGAAAAGTTAAACATAAAACAAGAGGCCACCATGACGTAGCCACCCTCACTTCCGATCTCAGCCTCTAAACGGGTCACCTTGAAGTGGAGGGGCCCACGCTCACCGGCCACCCGGGCCGGCGCCACCCGCTGCTGGCGTGGACTTGGGCTTGCCACCACCCACCAAACCCACCACGTGAATTTGCAACAGGGGAGAAAAAAAGAACCAGGAGTTTCAAGGCCCTGCTTTTTACCTTAAAAGTACTTTGAAAAGGAAATTGTTTTTGCATTTTTAATTTACATTTTATGTTTTTGTACATATTGTTAAAGGCCACACTTAATGATCATTAAGCCACACTTAATGATCTTGGAAGACCGAACCAGCCTTTGGAGCACCCTCTGCCCTACTTCTGTCTTGATTTGTTCACTATAATCTTAAAGGAATTAAAAAAAAATAACAACCTTGTAAAAAGAAAAGCAAAACAATAAAAAATCTTATTCTGAGCATTCCATTAAGTTTTTGTGCGTATATATTCAGTTGTATTATTAGTGGTTGGTTTGTATGAGATGGTTAAAAAGGCCAAAGATGAAAGGTTTCTCTCCCACCCACCCACCCACCTTTTTTTTTTGTCTGTGAAGTTGCTGTTTATTTGTTTTTAAATGTTTTGGCTTGTTTGATATATGTGTGAAAGTGTTGTTCAACAATTAACTGGAGTTTTATTTGGCTGACTTATTCTTTAACAATAAAAAATAGTTATAATAATAGCTAACAAGGCTGGTCCAAGTGCAATTGTAAGAGTTGTCACCCCTCCTCCCATAGATATGGAAGGGAAATATTGAGAGTGGGTTATGTGTAATAGAGGGAATGGCCTCAAAAAAAAAACGCAAAAATATTTTGGGTCTCTTTAAAACATCCTCCACTCCTTTTTGAGAACTAAAACCTGCATCTCTGCCTCAGGCCAGTGATTGGGAGGGGCAGCGCATGTCTTTCCTTATTTGTGCAACAGGAGATGGCTCAGCCTGGACCTCGTAAAGGGAGGTCCTGGGTGGAGTTCACGAGATTATCTTCAGCTTGGGACGGTCAGAATTATCAACTGTAGTTGAACAGTAATTGCCTGAAGCTGAGAACCCATCCTTTAAAAGCTGTGGATTTCTGATTATTATTAGGACCCTGGCATTTCAGATAGGAGTCTCCATCCTCCTCCTTTGCTGGCAAAGTAATAAAACTTCTCTTTCCTTCCCCTAAACCACTTTTTCTCGTTCTTCTAAGTGGCTGAGCTTTCGGAAACACTGTGGTGTTTACAACTAATTGATCATAACCAGTTACAGATTCCTTCTCCACTTCTGCTTCACTTGACTAACCTTAAAAAAAATAAAATAAAATAAAAAATTTAAAAATTTAAAAATACATATAACAATTATAATACACTTAACAGGCATCATTCCAGGTCCTCTATCAATGTTGATTCATTTATCCCTGTAACAACTCCATGATGTAGACAGATGCAAAACGGGGGCACAGAGTGATTAGGTAACTCACTCAAGGTCACCTAGCCAGGAGGCATCTCCATGGCCAATTGAGAATTCATGACCTTGTATAGAAGCATCTCAGAACTAGCACAAGGCTATCAGAGACTCCTGAGTTCTAAAGGACAAAAAGCCATTCTCTTCTCTTTTCATTGTGATCTTCCTAAATTGCAGATGTACAATCTTTTCTGTAGCTTAATTTTTGAACCTGTTTTCTTACTCTGGGGTTAAGGAGAAAGCTACTCGCTCCACTTCCTTCAATTCCAGGTAAATCCCTTGCATGGTAAAATTTCCTCACTCTCAGTTGTCCTTGTTCCCTTGTTTGATTCCATCTCCTCTTTTTAACTGGCCTTTGTTCCTTTGTTATGCCTCTATCTCTTGTCTAAGAGTGTTTAAGAGAGTGTTACCTGTCCTGAGAGTGGTTTAACTCTGCAGACAGGAATGTCATGAAGTGGACCAGAACAAAACTGCAGTGCCATTTGGTTGTTGGAGTTGAGCTATTTTGTGCAGTTGTGAACTGCATAAAGGTGTGGGCATCACTGTATCTTTCTTTAGCATCTTCATTGGCACACAAGAATACTTGTTGAATTGCAGACTAAGCATGACTAAGCATATGAGGAATAAGTCATCAAAGTAAGGCTGGCTGTGTGAGCGTCCTGGACAAGGCTCAGGTATGCCAGGGTCACAGTTTGCCTTCATTCATATTCAACAAGTGATCACTGAGCTCACTCAGGCTCTGTGCTGGATGCTTGGCTACACCTAGAATGATTCAGCAGGGATAAGCTATGATCTTTATTTACTCATGTATTAATGTATATGGTCAATCAACTTGTCATTCCATTCAGTAAGCACAGTGTTTGGAACCGCCTGGGATTTGAAGAAACAAAGATCAATAAAGCCAGGAGCTTGCCCTGAGGAATTTACAGCCTAAAAAGGAAGGCAGATAAAGTAACAGGTAGGAAGCTGATGCAATGATTCAGAAATACCTAAAGCCTGCATCTTCCATAAGGAGGATTCAAAATCAAATAAACCTTTGTTTCCCTCTTTACAATGTTGATAATCTGTATCTAAAAGTCTTGGCTAAATGCCCTTCTGGTTGATAAGTAATCATCTTTTCTTTCTTAAACAAAGCCATAGCCTGACTGCCCTTTCCCCTTTATATTATCATCTAGGGCTATTTATCAATAAATGGGAAACAAAGGAAGAAAGAGAGAAAGCCTAATCTAATAGCACACTGACCTGCAAGTTAATGGAGATTCTTTCTCCAAATTCCAAGGATTTTCCCAGAATACAAAAACTTTCCTTGTTATATTCATGTGATTTTATATTCATGTCAATGTAGTCACTGGCTTAGAGCGTCTGCTGGTTTTTCCGGCTGACGCAGCTGTAGGGAGTGAGGAAGTTTATGCCCCAACAATCCAAAGCCTGAGTCTAGCTGTCCTTGCAGAGCTAAGTGAATAGATTCCAGGAGTGTCACACCCCCGCTATTTCCATTACTTCAGTCTAGAAACTTCATCACTGGGGTTGATGGAAGTAAGACTTTAGTCTGAGATGTGATTCTTAAGTGAAAATATCAAGGAGCCTTCCTATGAATAATTAAATGGCTGTACTAAGCCAGAGCCACAGCGAAAGATAAAAAGCACCCATTTGTAATCAGCCGGAATTAAAGGGTCCAAGACCAATTTTTATTCAAAGTACTTCAAGTGAAACTGCATCAGCCTTCACTCTTACCGGCCAGGAGAGGAAACTTTAGACATCAGATGTTTTCCCAGATAAGAATTGGTTGTCTACATAGGGAAACTGTAATGATAAAATTAATTTAAAGCTTTTTATCATTAAGATATAGAACAGAAGTATAAATGGACATTCAAAATGGCAAAATGAGTTAAAGGCCACGTAGCAAATGTAACTACAGTTGGTGTGAGAATTAAAGGAGTTAAGTCAAGGTACTTAAAGCGCTTAGTTCTGGCCCGTAGGAAATATTACGTGTTAGCAATTCTTATTCCTGAGTGCCTTACTGTATTAGTTTCCTATGGCTGCTGTGATAAATTACCACAAGCTTAGTGGCTTAAAACAACACAAATTTATTATCTTGTAGTTCTGGAGGTCAGTTTAAAATGGGTTGTCAGGGCTCCATTCCTTCTAGAGGCTCTGGAGGAAAATCTATTTTATCTATCTATCTATCTATTTATGACAGAGTCTCCTTCTGTTGCCTGGGCTACAGTGCAGTGGCGTCAGCCTCACTCACAGCAACCTCAAACTCCTGGGCTTACAGGATCCTCCTGCCTCAGCCTCCCAAAAAGCTGGGACTATAGGCACATGTCACCATGCCTGGCTAAGTTTTTCTACTTTTTAGTAGAGACAGGGTCTTGCTGTTGCTCAGGCTGGTCTCAAACTCCTGAGCTCAAGTGATCCTCCTGCCTTGGCCTCCGAGAGTGCTAGGATTACAGGTGTGAGCCACTGTGCCCAGCCTGGAAAAATCTATTTTCTTGCCTTTTCCAGCTTCTAGTGGCCACCTGTGTTCCTTGGCTCATGGTCCCACCTCACTCTGACCTCTGCTTCCATCATCACGTCTCTTTTTCTGACTCTGACCCTCTTGCTTCTCTCTTATAAGGACGCTGGTGATATAATGACATTGTACCCACCTGGATAATTCGGGAGACTATTCCCATCTTAAATCTTTAATGTAACCGTACCTGCAAAGTTCCTTTTGTACATGCAAAGTAACATTCACAAATTCTACACATTAGGCTGTGGACATCTTTGGGAAGGGAGGAGTTATTCAGTTTATCACACCTTCCCTCAACTTCCCTGCTCTATTTTGGCTGTAATGATAGCAGCTTCCATTAATTTGAGAGGTTACTATGTGTGGGTCTTGTGAGGGGGTTTTAGAAAATGCAGCTGGATATCGCAGATGCTGTCTGCACTATTATCTTTACAGCGACTATTTCTGGGCCCCCTGGTGCCAGATTTTCAACTGCTCAAGGTAAAATTATTTGCCTTAGGGCTTTCTCTGGCTGTCAGAACTTGTCCTGCCCATGAAGGTGGGGATGGGGGCAGCAAGCCACAAGTACCAAGAAATTAATGCTCCTCTCTGTCCCCAGGCAGCTCCTAATCAAGGACTGATAAAGACCCAACTCCCTCATCCTGGGCTGGGAAAACTCTCAGGTGCATGTTTTTCCATCTTCCAGAGTTCCCCAGTGAAACTGAGCTCCCGTTGTCTGCAGTGGTGACTTGCTTGGGAGCACACCCTCTCCTCTTTTAGTGTGCCTTCCCTTTCTGATCTCATTTCCTCCACTCACCTAGTAGTGTTTTCTGGGTCATCTGCCAAATAAACTACTTACGCTTGAATCCTTGTCTCAGGATCTGCTCCCAGGGGAATTCAAACTGGGCTATTTGAGCAATCAGGTAACTTGCCCAGTGTCCCATGGCCGGTAAGTGACAGAAGCATGGTTTGAGCCCAAGTCTGCTGCAGAGTACATGCTTGTAACCATTCCCACTTGCTTCTTTGAGCTGGCTTATTGCTTATTGTACCTAAAGGAGACTGTTGACTCAGGATGTAATCAAGCTAAAAGGTGCCTCTTTTGAAAGAAGTAAGAATTCCCAAAGGGTGCGTGGGGGCTGCCATTCAGCCACCTGAGACCCTGATCTGATGGGGGCGGGGATGCTGTGAATCCCAGGCTGCAGCCGCCTGTTGGAGCTCACTGAGAGTCCTTGGGTACCACACACAGACTCATGCGTCAGATGGGAGTGTTCGATTTATAACAGAGGTAAAGGTGGGGAAAAGGGCAAGGAAATGTTTGATGAGTTGTCTCTCTAAAACCCCCACCCTTTTTGGGAGTTACAATCTGCATTCCTGCCTGAGGCCAGTAATCAAAGGGGAGGGAAAATGTTCTTAGCTGTTTACTTTCTAGTGTCTTAAACCACAGGAGATGGCTCTACAGAATTGTTCAGAGATCGCCTTCACAGGAGGTGAGGTCTACCGACACCACCGACTATAGTGAAACAATAATAGCCTGAAGACACAACATGTAACACTGATCACATAGACCCAGCCCAACCACCGAACCTCCCCTTTAAAAAGCCCTGTATTTCTGCTTAAGGAGAGGATGGTGGTCTTTTGAGATGCTAATCTGCCGCCCTCCTCATTTGCCAGCAAATCAATAAACTTCTCTTTCCTTTTCCTCAAACCACTTGTCCTCATTCTCACTGATTCAGCCTTGGAGACAGAATTGCACTTTCGGTAACAGGTTTGCATGATTATTTTATTGACTTCAAATTCAACCACAAGGCATAGTAACAAGAAACTGGCTAAAAAAATATGTACACACACTTCCTTTATCAATACATACATGTGCTTAGGGTAGAATGTATCAGGACACAGATCGGTGACCCAGGCTTTAGGAGGCAATTTTCTAGAATGTGACTCTCCTAGATGTAGCTTTCCTAGCATGTGGCTTTTAGCCCACAAACTACCTGTACTATTGAGGAAGAAGAAAAAGAATTAGGTGGGCTGTCTCTGTCCCTCCACCCCAGTTGTTTGTTTGCTTGTTTTTACTCTTTAGGGCTGATATTGACGTAATTTCAAATCTGATTTCACCATGACAAAAATTCATGTGGGTGATGAGACTGATTTTGCTGAAGTCTTTCTGCCCCTAAGAGCTGTGCCTTCAGCAAAATCCTTTACCTTGTAAGGTTTATGTGTTTATTCTATGTTCAAACCCTTTAGTCTCTAGAGAAGAAAACCCTGAAAAATAAAGCCTCTTGCTTTGAATCCTTTATGTATGGTGTAAAACCTTAGGTGATCTGTTTAACCTCTATCAGTTACCTTATCAGAAAAACAAAGATGATGTTACAGTTGTTGGCTGCATCCCTAGTGGAAAACCTGCAGAATGGCCCAGGCTGGCACACTCTTGGTGGGTTAATCCATCTCTATAGTTGAACCATCTCAAGATGCCTAAAAAAATGTGAAGGTTTGAGAAATTGACACATTATTGATTTTTTTCACTCCTTGGTATCTTGTCATCGTTCAATTCTGACTTCCTTTTCCATAATTGGTTTATAATACATGGCTCTGAATCTACCATAATCACTTTATGTTATATATTGTATATGGCATCATATATAATGACAAACATTATATTATTAATATGAATACCATGTGTATTGGTTGTATAGCCTTTATTACAAAATTGTGATTTGGGTGCATTTTATTTAGAGTATGTTTGAATCAACTTATTTATGTTGCTATTAACAATTTGGTAATATCAGTACAATTCGGTGATGACAAAGAAATGTAAAGTCAATGCCACCTTAGCTAATCTGACTCTTCTTCACTTGTTTTAATCCTGAAGATTTGTACACATTGCAATTAAGTCAATACATTATTCTTAGAAAGGGTGAACAAATCCAGCTTATCTGTGAACCAAGTAAAAACTTCTGAACTATTCTTGTAAAATTTTTTACTTTGCCTTGACCAAAGAGTTTGGCATTAAATATTTTCCCCACTAGAGAAATTTTAAAGGACTTACATTGGAAAAGGGAACAACATAGACAATGTTGTTGAACAAATCACCTTACCGTCTACCAACCTGGCTGCAGTTTCACAGGGATTCCCTGAACCTAAGTGTTAGAACTTGTGCCTAGAAAAACAGAGGTGAAGCTGGGCTTGGTGGCTTACGTCTGTAGTCCCAGTTATGCGGGAGGCTGAGGTGGGAGGATTGCTTGAGCCTAGGAGTTCCAGACGACAGTGAGCTATGATTGTGCAACTGCACTCCAGCCTGGGTAACACAGCCAGACCTTGTCTCAAAATACAAAAACAAACAAACAAATCAAACAAAAAGAAAAGAAAAACAGAGGTGGCAGTGGGTGTTAGAAGGTTGTAGGCAAGTAGATTGCATGAAATCTGCAAAGTGCTTACAGCAGGGGTCCCCAACCTATGGTGAGATGAGTATCATTTCAATATATATTACAATGCAATAATAATGGAAATAAAGTGCACAATAAATGTAATAAATGTAATGTGCTTGAATCATCCTGAAACCATCCTCCCTCCCCCAGTCCATGGAAAAATCGTCTTCCATGAAAATGGTCCCTTGTGCCAAAAAGGTTGGGGACCACTGGCTTAGAGCACAGTGGAGAAAAGCGAAGGGAGGGAAAGTGTGTGAAGCCAGGTGTCCTAAAGCTGTCAAAGGAGGCTCAAGAGGGCTTGAGAATTGGAGAATCCCATCCCTTACATGGCTGATCCACCAGAGTAGCTCACTCCGTTGTCCGCGGTCGTTACTCCCACTCAGATGACATTTGCCTGGCCTCAACTAATAATGGGAAAAAGAAAATGTGCAGTCATTTAAAACTATACCACATGCAGATTTAGGGGGCACAGGGGTCTGTTGTGCACAGGCTGGGACCTAGCTGCCTATCCTGAAAACAGAGGGGCCTTTTCCATTTTCCCATCGTAAGTTGTAGAAGTCCTTTTGATGGTTCACCCCATTGATGGGACAGATAAATCAAAAGGCCTGCTGGAAGGAAACCAATTATTCAATTCTGTATTTGCAAAAGAACCCAAGCCATTCAGGTTAGCCTAAAATAGAACACCCCAGTAATGCGATCAGCATGGAACAAAAACTCTACATCAGAGAGGGAAGGACAGAGAGAAAATGATACCTCTGGCCAGCAACCTTGCAGAGACTTCCAGGAATAAGCAGGTAGCAGGCTCAGAAACCCCACTGATGTCTGATGTGTCAGCAAGTCCCAAAGACCCTGGGGGTTCCTTGGTTCTCTGCCACTTTTTCATATCACTAAAACTGACTTTTTCATTGTACCAGTTTCTGAACAGAAATCAAATATAATCCCTTTAGTTAGATACGAGCAATGAGTTGCAATCTATAGAATGTGACCTCAGTGAAGAATTGGCGTCTAGACAAAAGAAGGAAGTGTGAGCCTACTGTGGGTGTCCACGATCTCTTTGTCTGTTGGGGTGGGCTGTTTAGTTGACATTTTATTCTTTTGTTTATCATTGGTGCTTGTGAATGAGGCTATAATTTTATTCTAATCTGAGGTTTTTCTTTTTTACTCTTATTTGTTTTTTGTCCCCTATTTTCCTAACAATGAAAAGGGCTTAATGTAATGCTTTAATGTTGGATTTTCTCCTTTCTTTTTAGGTTTTCTCCCCTTACAGCTGCAAGAACACTTCTACCATTAAAAGAAAATCCCTGCATTTAAAACCTAACTTTGTTATTGCAAATCTGAAATCCTCTAACCTCGAATCTTAATCATGACACTGAAATAATTGTTTTCCTTTATATTTTAATTCTATATTTTTAAGATCCAATATGACATTATGATTTTTGTTTTGTACATTGAATATTTGTTTAAAATTACTCACATATTTAGCAATTCTCTGCTTTTCATTCCTTCTTACACTTCTGATCTTCCATTTGGGATCATTTTCATCCTGCCTAAATAACACCTGCTAGCTTTTCCTTTAATGCATGTTTACTGGTGGTTCAGGTCTTTTTGTTTTGTTTGTCTAAAATGTCAAACAAATGTCTAATTCCTTTTATTAGTTAGGGGACATGAGCTTTGCCTTTTTTCTTCAAGGATAGCTTTGCAATAAATAGAATTCTAGGCCGGGCGCGGTGGCTCATGCCTGTAATCCTAGCACTCTGGGAGGCCGAGGCGGGAGGATTGCTCAAGGTCAGGAGTTTGAAACCAGCCTGAGCAAGAGTGAGATCCCCGTCTCTACTAAAAAGTAGAAAGAAATTAATTGGCCAACTAAAAATATATATATATAGAAAAAATTAGCTGGGCATGGTGGTGCATGCCTATAGTCCCAGCTACTCGGGAGGCTGAGGCAGAAGGATTGCTTGAGCCCAGGAGTTTGCGGTTGCTGTGAGCTAGGCTGACGCCACAGCACTCTAGCCCGGGCAGTAGAGTGAGACCCTGTCTCAAAAAAGAAAAAAAAAAAGAAGAGCCAAGTGTCCAAAGGGCGAATACCTTGGTGCCACCACACACAAACTCGCCATTACCTAAGACATCTTCGAAACTATAGGGGCCAAGGACCAGGTCACTGACATGAGGCAGATTCATGGGAGAAAA
>CAUYRT010082150.1:0-29200 GCA_963574885.1 Lepilemur ruficaudatus
CTCAGCCTCCCATGTAGCTGGGACTACAGGCATGTGCCACCATGCCCGGCTAATTTTTTCTATATATTTTTAGTTGGCCAATTAATTTCTTTCTATTTTTAGTAGAGACGAGATCTTGCTCTTGCTCAGGCTGGTTTCGAACTCCTGACCTCGAGCGATCCTTCCGCCTTGGCCTCCCAGAGTGCTAGGATTACAGGTGTGAGCCACCGCGCCCGGCCCCAAATCTTTTTTTTATCTTTTTATATTATTTCCTTTCAATATCCTGTCCTTTCAGTATGACACATACATAGTGAATTTTAGCATGTGAAACTGATCTCTTTGGCTGATGGAGAATTATGTAATGTTAGGCAGAGGAGAGGATTTCAAAGACAGCTGAGGTCTGCTCTGCAATGCTCATGCCGTTTTGGATTTTTTTTTTTTTGGTGCTTGTTTTCTCTTATGGTTTAAACTTCAATTTTGAAATACTCCTAAATAGCCCTGTTGTTTATTTTCCTCATTAACATTTCTGGTAAACAGAACAGTTTAATGTTTATCAAAGGAACATTTTTAAGGACAGCATGCACATTGGATGGTCTCCATTTTCAGTGTGTCTGGTTTTGAAGCACATTATAGAAACATTTTGAACATCTGATTCTCCATATTTTGCCAAATATCATGCTTTATTTTCTGTGAATGCACTGATTATTGCAGCACGAGTCAAGAAAACACAGCAAAGAGGAGAAGAGAGGGACTCAACCCTCTCTCCTCCCATTTCTCAGCTTGAAAGGGACTTTCTTCTCACTTTTCTTCTGTTTCCTAAGCCTTCTCTGAGCAGACTGGGGGAAGCCATCGACCCTCTCCCTGAAGGCAATCAAAGGTGACATTCTTCCCACTCGCAGTAGGATCCTCCCATGTGACACCCCTCAATTTCTTTGTCTTCTAGGACGTCACTTTCTCCTTGTTTTCTCTCTTACCTCTCTGGCCTGTCCTTCCCAGGTCTCTTCTCTTTCACCTGCTCTTTAAATGCCGATGCTCCTCAAGGCTGTGTGAGACCCTTTTCTCTTCTCCCTCCAAACACCCCCACTGGTGGCTCCAATCACTACCTACGTTGGTGACTCATAACAGTACATCTCTATGTCAGCCTCCCCCAGGAGCTCCAGACCACCGTATCCAACTGCCTGCCGGATACCTGCCCCTGGATGTCCCATAGGCTCTCAGTTCAATGTGTCCTGAACTTATTTTCTAACCAACTCCCCACCCCTTTCAGTATCTATTTCTCTTCTTGCTTCTGTTCAAGACAGAACCTGAGAATTGTTCCTTTCCTTATTTTCTTATCTTCTTCTTCCTCTAAGGCTGGCCAGTTCTTTCTTCATAAACAGATAGATAGACATCCCTGCCCTATTCCATTGCAAACCCACTGCCCCAGTCCGGCCCTCACCCTCTCTCCCCCAGGCCACTGTATTTGCACCTTAACTGGTCTCCCTGCATCCTACAACATCCTCCTCTAACCCGTCCTCCACACTGCCTCAGAATGATTGTTCTAGAAGGCAAATCTGATGATATCATTCCCTTGATTAAAACCCTTCTCTGGTTTAAGGAAGGGAAAAACTTAGAATGCTTCAGGGTAGCCTGCCACGTTCCACCACCCCCGTCTTGGCAGGATCCTCTTTGGCCCCAGCCACACCCACCCCGAGTTCCAGCAGAGCGAACTGCTCATAGCTCCCAAAGGCCCCAGGCTCTTGCACACCAACTTCCTTTGCTGGGAGTGTCTTTCCTCCTGTGCCCACTTCTCAGCCAGGTCATTCCTGTTTGTCTTTCTAGACTCAGCTCAAACTTCACCCCTCTTGAAAGCCTCCCTTGCATCCCACCGCCCTCCCTTCCTTGGTCTGAGTTGGCGCCCTACGCTGCATACATTTATGTTACGGAGCACATGTCTCAGCAGAGTGGAGCTCAGTCTCCTGGCCTGTGAGCTCCTTGAGGGCAGGAGCCATTTCTTGTTCCCTATAGGATCTTTGGTACCTAACACAGTGCTTGCATGGCAGCCACTGGATCAAAGAGTGTTTCTTGATTGACTCTTGGATCCCAAGTTTTTCTATAGATTAGCTGGGTGTTCTTGCATAGATCATTTAACCTCTTTGCATTTTAGTAGAGTAATATGCCTCTTACAAGGATCAAATTAGATAGAGCACGTAGAAATGCTTTATAGATTGCATTTCACTGCTTTTCAAATATAAGGACTTACTCTCCCTACTTATGTGCTGCTTTGATTTGTATGCTTTTTTAAAAAACATGCTCTCTTGAATCTCCCCTCCTTCTCTGGGACCTTCTCTGCTCCACCAAATGCCCTCTGTCTCCTTCCTTTTCCATCTCACTGTTTCCTTCCCTTCTGCCCACAAATCTGTTCCGGACTCACCCATTTTAAAAACACGTCTTCCTCCCACTTGCCTCCCCCTTGAGTCACGGTCCTCTGTTCTTCCCCCCACTGCTGCCAAAGCCCTTCAGGGAGGGTTTCAGCTGTCTGCCTCGGACTCTCACCACCCACTGCCTCCCCAGCTGGCACAGTCTGCGTCCTGCCCTCGGCACCATAGTCGTGGCGCCCTCTGAGGACTCTTGCCACCTCCTGTTGCTGCTGGATTGCAGGACCTTTCTCTGGCTTGGGGCTCATCTCATTGACCTCTGAAGCATCTGGCTCTGCTGATCACTCCCCCTGCTTGAAATGTTCCTCCTGGCTATGGGATCCTGCACTTTCCCGATTTTCCTTTTCTCTTTCCAACAGTGGCTTTTTCTCTTCCCCTAAATGCTGGCATTCCTCAAGGCTCTGCCCTTGTGCCTCCTGTTCCCTCTCTTCCCTGCTCGGTGATCTCACCCACGCCCAGGACTGCCCCTGGGCCTTCTTTGCAAACCCTTCCCCAATCTGTGTCTTTAGCGCTGAGCTCCCTCCTGAGCTGCTGCTCCACTGGGAGTGGCCCTGCTGGCACCTGAAATTCAAAATGTCCAAAGTGAAAAACATCCTCTTGCTGCCATTTCCCTTGGACTCGTTTCTGCTCCCGTTTGCCTCATTTCTATTTATGGCCCCATCATTCCCCCAGTCATCGGGATTCCTGGCTCTTGCTTTCCTCCCACAGCTAGTCACTCGCCAAGTCCTATAGATCCTCTTATGGAAATATCTGTGGCTTCCCCACCTTGACGTTTACCGCCCTGCAGAAAAGGCCTTCATTCCCTCTCCCCTGCGCCATCGCCACAGCCTGTCACGGGTCTGGCTTTCGTTATTTTTTTTTCTCCTTCCTTCCGTTCTTCCTCCCTCCCTCCTTTCAGCACTCCCTCCCTCTTCCATCTCTTCCTTCTCTCTCTCCCTTTCAACAAATATTTATTGAGCACCTACTATGTGCCAGGCACTAGAAAAATAAAAAAACTGATGCAATGCAGGCCCATTCCCAAGGTGTTGAGAGCCAAGAGAGGACCTATGTTAGAAGGCCCACGTTCCAGTGGGGGCCTTGGAGAAATACACCGTAGGGCAATGGCGTGTGCACTCAGGGCCTTCTAGCTGGTCTCCTGGCTGGCTTCCGTTTTGTTAGGTTTGTTCAGGGCGGGAACCCAAAAAGTATGTACAGGACGGAATGCGGTTAATGGAAAACTTAGACAGTGATCATAGAGCCTGTGAAACAATAGCCGCAGGAGTCTGGAGAGTCTGGAGGTTGTAAATCTGTCTCCGACCACAGACAGTTGCAGAGACACTGACATTCCTATCCACCCCTGATAAGGATGAAGCTACCCTCCTCCCCTATCTCTGCAGGATGAGACCCATGCAGGCGTCCCAGAAATTGGTTGTTTAAAAAAACTTATCGCAGTGGCTATTCTCGCCAAGTTACTCACTCCCCTGGGAAAAACCCTCTATAAAACCCAAGGCTCTCCCCTCCCTCATGTGGATGCTCTTTTGATCTCCACCCATCTACACCCAGATGCTCAAAATAAACAGCATTTTGCTACACATGAGGCTTTGTGTGTCTCCCTCTCGGCTTTGGACCTAACATCTTTTTTTTGACAGAATCTTGCTCTGTCGCCCTGGGTAGAGTGCGGTGGCACCATCATAGCTCATTGCAACCTTAAACTCCAGGTCTCAGGCCAGGCGCGGTGGCTCACGCCTATAATCCTAGCGCTCTGGGAGGCCAAGGCGGGAGGATTGCTCAAGGTCAGGAGTTGGAAACCAGCCTGAGGAAGAGCGAGACCCTGTCTCTACTAAAAATAGAAAGAAATTCATTGGCCAACTAAAATAAAAATATATATATAAAAATTAGCTGGGCATGGTGGTGCATGCCTATAGTCCCAGCTACTTGGGAGGCTGAGGCAGAAGGATTGCTTGAGCCCAGGAGTGTAACGTTGCTGTGAGCTAGGCTGATGCCACGGCACTCTAGCCCGGGCAACACAGTGAGACACTGTCTCAAAAAAAAAAAAAAAAAAAAATTAAACCCAAAAAACTCCAGGTCTCAAGTGATCCTTCTCCCTCAGCCTCCAGAATAGCTGGGACTATAGGCAGGTGCCATGACATACCCAGCTACTTTTTCTGTTTTTAGTATAGATGGGATCTCACTCTTGCTCAGGCTGGTCTTGAACTCCTGAGCCCAAGTGTTCTTCCCGCATCGGCCTCCCAGAGTGCTGGGATTATAGGTGTGAGCCACCGTGCCCGACCTGGCCTCCGTTTTTAACTCCATTCCAATCCATGGTATTTGCTGTGCCAGATCAACGTTTCTCAGGTCTAGTGACGATTCTGCTAGGCCCCTTTGTCAGCTCTCCCTTTGTCTGTGTAAAATCCTCAGTGAGTTTTTACAAAATTCTCAGCCTGCTTCTCCAGGTGCATCTCCAAGTTTCTCCCCTTCTGCCCTCCACAGTTTCAGAGAACTTCTCCACTTGGAGTTCTCTGAAAATGCTTTGTTCCTGCCCCAGTGCCTCTCTCCTCATAGGTCCCTCCCCCATCACTCCGCCTGTGAAAGTCCTAACCAAGGGTCTATTTTCAGCCCTGACTCCAACAGGTATAACTCTTCCCTCCAGCAGCACTTCCAACCCCCTTATCAGTCTCAGCGAGGCACAAAACCAATGATGCAACAAGCAAACGCCTGCGGTAGACACAGAGAGCTGCGGCGTCTCCCAGCTTTCCGGGGTTAACAAGTAAACCCTGAGAGCCATCGCCACCCACAACAAGGGTCCCACGGAAAAGGGCAGACAGCCCAGAGCAGTCAGGGGACACCTTGGACTCATCAAAGAAGGCAGATGGGACCAAAGCCTGCCACACACAGTAAGGGCTGTCCCCAGCATCACTGTGAGGACGCCTTGGAGAGTAGAATCCAGGTGTGGCCTTTGGAGTCCATAGTACTCGGCTGGCTAAAGCAAACTGCACGGGGTCCTGGGGACATTCTAAATCTCATGTGCCACACCCCCAATACTTTCCTGATTTCCGCAGCACACATTGCTGCTCCTGCCTTTCAATATTGCCCCTTGTGATATGTTCTTTCTACATCTGCTGTGGCAGTATCCTCTTGGTGCCCTCTGCCTAGTGGATCAACTTCTTTGTGTACTTTGTCTTATCCACCCTACGAGACTCCCAGTCTCCTTGGGATGGGGATCATTAGCTCTGCAGTGTGGGAGGAGAGAATGAAGTTCTGTGAACTCCAATGTAGTGAGGTTTCTTCCATGGAAGGATAGGGCAGGAAAGGGCAGGAACCATGAGCTAGTCTTGGTATTGTCCAGGGTGAGCCCCAGGGTGGCTTATACACACACACACACACACACACACACACACACACACGCAGACACACAAACACATTCTCAAGAAGTGCTGCTGATGGATGGATTCAGTCCTGAAAGAATTATTGTCTCTTCCATAATATTCCAATGTAGGATGGAATTTCAAACCAAATGGAAACCTGAACCACAAAAATCTAATCAAAATTTAAAAACCTGAGTGTTAGGTTCCCAGCACGTATGGAAACGCCTAGCTCAGTGTCTGACCCATAGTAGGTGTGTTCAGTAAGTGTCAGTGTTATTGCATTTGCACGTGACAGCCAACAACAAAACAGGTTCTGAGATAGTGCTGTTGGAAAGAGCTGGCGAGGGAACGTTTTGCAGCAGGTCTCATTTGTGGAGCAGCAGGTGTTACTCAGGGACAACTGCAGAAAGGGTCATTCCGTGTGGCCAGGTGGGGTTGCAACAGGTGGGCATTCCTGGAGTCAGCAGACAATGACTGCCTTCTCCACATTGTACTCCAAATGCCACAGGCAGCTAAAGAAATTCTTTATTCCCCTGTGGGGTGATGTAAATCTTGCCATTTTTCTGTTTTAAAGAACAACAGGACAGGACGTTTTCTAGGTAATCTCTCCCCTCGAGTCGTTATTTTGAGGGGGTTAAGAGTATCCTTATCTTTTAGAGATGCGTGCTGAACTATTTATGGGTGAAATGACATGATATCTAATGTTTGTGTCAAAATAACCCAGAGAGGGAGAGTGAGGGGTAGAGACTCGAGTGGCCCTATCTTGATGATTATGGTATTAATAACTTGGTGACAGGTAAGTGGCGATTCATGGTACTGGTTTGTGAAACTTTTGCGTATATTAGAAATTTTCCATAATAAAAATTTTACTTTGTTTTTTAAGGCACAGACCTTAGAGTAGGAAAGACATGAGTTCAAGTTCCTTTCCTGCTATGTTTTGTCTAGATGACCTTGTTATTTAAGTTGTCTGAACCAGTTTTCACATTTGTAAAATGTTAATAATTGGCTCATAAGTTCATTGCATGTATACAAAACACTTACGGGAAAGGCGGGAACGTGACTGGCAATCAGTCATGGCAATTATTGCTGCCATGGCTTTACTTGAGCCTAACCACCTACTTATACCAAGAGCTATGGTTTCAATGTCCCCTCCAAAACTCATGTTGAAATTTAATTGCCATTGTGATGTATAAAGAGGTGGTTATGTCATGAGGGTTCGCCCTTGTGAGTGGGTTTGTGTTACTGTGTGGAAGTGGGTTTATTACTGGGAGAGTGAGTTGTTAGCAGAGCAAGTTTGACCCTTTCTTGCCCTTCTACCTTCTACTTTGGGATGACGCAGCACGAAGGCCCTCACCAGATGCCAGCACCATGCTCACGGGCGTCCCACCCTCAACAATCATGAGCCAAATAAATTTCTATTCATATTAGATTGTCCAGTGCATGGTATTCTGTTATAGCAGCATAAAATGGACTAAGACACCAACCCTTAGGATCAGCCTGCAACTGTGGTCACCAGCAGACGGCTGGCCTGTGCTCCTAACCACATGCAGGACCTGCCATAGCCTCAGTAGATGAAATGGAACCGGGGAGCATATTATAGACTTTAGACTCTTTGTAGAAACTCCTGGAGGGTGTTTCTTTTATTATTATTATTCTTTTTTTTTTTTTGAGACAGTCTCGCTCTGTTGCCCAGGCTAGGTGTCAGCTTAGCTCGCTGCATCCTCAAACTGCTGAGCTCAAGTGATCCTCCTGCTTCAGCCTCCCGAGTAGCTGGGAATACAGGTATGCACCACCACGTCTGGCTAATTTTTGTATTTTTAGCAGAGACAGGGTCTCACTCTTGCTCAGGCTGGTCTCAAACTCCTGAACAATCCTCCTGCTTCGGCCTCCCAGAGTGCTAGGATTACAGGCGTGAGCCACTGCACCCGGCCATCTTTTATTATTTTTTAATGTGGAAAGGGAGATGAGAGGAGGGAAGGGGCAATGGTAGGGTTTGTTCCTGGGGTTCAGAGCTCTGCTGTCACCGTGAGGGACTGGGGATGGGTAGACCAGAAAGGCAGGCCCCTGGGATACCATGCTGAGGGGCATCCCATTTGCGGATCCCTCCTCTTATTTTCTATCTGGACATTCAGCCATTAGTGGGCAGCCAGAGTGTCCCAGGCTGCCCTAGGACTCCCGGTTCTGTCTACCTGGGCACATTTTCAGGTTCTAGCTGGCAAGGCAGCCTCGCCAGTTTCTGCAGAGGAGCATGTACTGGAATCAGAGGGCGTGAGATCACAGGAATTCATTAGCATCCCATATTCATCTTCTCTTCCTTTCCAGGCCTTCTCTCCACCCCCCTCCACCTCAGCAATTTTTTTTTTCCTTAGAGTAGCTGAGGGAGTCTGTCAAAGCCAGGCCGAGAGCTTACCTTTTCTGGTGTCTTTTCTACAGACACAGCATTCAGTCCTCAGCAGATGGGCACCTATCAGCTCAGCAGGCGGATAATTATCCTTTCATGGGTGGGAGGCCTTACCCTGAATGGAAATGCAAGTGTTTGCCGCAGCTGTGGCCCTAAAGCCACATCGTCGTGGAAGCAGTGCACGCCAAGCAGGCAAGGTGTACCTGGGCCAGGCTGCAGGAAGTGTTGGTTGTCTGAGGTGGGAGGAGAGGGGTGGAGGGTGTCCCCTTTCCCATGCGACAGTGTGGAACCTGCTGCACCTGCACCTGGAGTCTCACCTTAGAGACCAGGGCAAGCCAGCACGTCCTTTCGACCTTGTTCAAGTGGGCTACCTTCTCTGCGAGGATCCAGAACTCACAAGCAGATCTGAGGATGAACAGATTTATCTCCAGCTGATGGAGGAGAACTCTAGTAACCAGCTGCCAGCAATGGTGCATGCTGCCTAGTAAGGTAATGAACTCCTCGTTACTGGAAGTATTCAAGCAGATACTGGCTGGCCACCTTCCAGGGATACTGCAAAGAAAAGACCTGATGTGGGTGAGATTTTGCCTTCTATGCCCTCCAGAACCTCTTTACCTCCATTGCTTCTCTTGGGTAAGAGGATGAACTTGGAATTGACATAGGCCCAGGGTTCAAGTCCTGGCTCTACAGTTAGCTATAGCCAGGTCACTTAATGTCTTATTTAAAATAAGTTGTATAGGTCTATTTTATCTTACCCATTATCATTTAATGGGAAATCATTGTTAAAAAAACCCAATTTATTGTGGACACTTTCTATTCCAATACATGTAGTTTGACTTGTCCTTTTTGATAGCTGTTTACTTAACTCTTTTAAGCATAGCTTCCTCACCTGTAAAATGGAATAATGATGAAATTATGGATGATGCAAAGATTAAAGGAACGCACATAAAGTGCTTAGCATTTAATTAGACATTTATAACATGTTGATGATTCATCATTATTCAAAACCAGCCCTGTCCCCATAGAAATATAATGTCTCCTATGTAATTTAAAATTTTCTAGTAACTACATTAACAAAGTAACAATAAGCAAGTGAAATTAATTTAAATAATTCATTTAATCCAACGTATTCAAAGCATTATCATTTCAACATGTAATCAGAACTAGCACATCTCAGTTCAGACCAGCCACATTTGAGGCGCTCAACAGTCCTATGCAGCCAGCAGCTACCCTATTGAACAGCGCAGCACCGAATCTCCCTTCTTAGCTCTCCTTTGGTTTCCCATAACTCTGAGAGTTTAGTCTGCTTACTTGTTTAGGTTATAAATATGAATGAGATTGTATTGTTCTCCATTTCGTGTGATTTCATCTTGTCTCACTGACACTACAAGTAAGCACCGTAAATGCCACTAGCTCTTACTTTCTTTATTTTTTTTTTTTTTGGAGACAGAGTCTCACTGTGTTGCCCAGGCTAGAGCGCCATGGCATCAGCCTAGCTCACAGCAACCTCAAACTCCTGGGCTCAAGCAATTCTCCTGCCTCAGCCTCCCGAGTAGCTGGGACTACAAGCATGTGCCACCATGCCCAACTAATTTTTTCTATATATTTTTAGTTAGTCAATTAATTTCGTTCTATTTTTAGTAGAGACAGGGTCTCGCTCTTGCTCAGGCTCAGGCTCCTGACCTTGAGCAATCCACCCGCCTCAGCCTCCCAGAGTGCTAGGATTACAGGTGTGAGCCACCTCGCTCGGCCCAGCTCTTACTTTCTATATTTCCAAAACTACTTTCCTGGTCCCAAGCCAAGAAGCATTTTTTTTCTTTTGAAACAGAGTCTCACTCTCTTGCCCAGGCTAGAGTCCTGTGGTGTCAGCCTAGCTCACAGCAACCTCAAATTTCTGGGCTCAAGTGATCCTCCTGCCTCAGCCTCCTGAGTAGCTGGGACTACAGGCATGGGCCATCCTTTAACCTTAAACTGGGATGCCAGTTCCCATCCTGCCAACCCCAAAAGAACTATGATGACCAGATGAGATGTTATTCTGAGAAGGTGTTTGGAAAACTAAGAGATCTGTCAATATAAAGTGTGATTATACTTGTACTGAACTCAGTGTTGTGCTAGGGCTTGGGCCAAGAAGGAACAGTGTCAGGTGCTTGGACGGGCCCACCTGGGCATGCGCTTTGCTTGCCCTGCCTTCAAGACTTGAATGCATGAAAGTGTTTGGAAAGCTGTAAAGCCTACCCAAGGGATCCTTTTATTTTGAATGGGGGTGGAGGCAGAGGTGGGAGTTCCATCTATGCCAGACTGATGAGGAGCTTTGTTTTACTAGAGTGTAGGAAATATAACTGGTGCGAGAGACCTGCATTCATCCGGGTTCTTGTAATTGCTGGTTGTCAAATCCACACAGTTGCCTGAAAAGAAGAAACTCAGATGGAAGTAGCAGAAACCCCCGTGGTGGATATGTCTTTAACCGTCAGATCCAAGGAGGAGACTGGGAGAAAGCTTGGAGGGAGCTTTTTTGCTTCTCTGAGATCTCCAAGGCAGAATTACTCCCTAAAAGGGCCTTTTGGTAAATCATCATAAACAAAGGAAAGGAGGGATTACTTTGTAGCCTTTTAGTGCTTGATTCTAATCTGCCTTGAGGTTAGATTCGGTGGCTCACACCTATAATGCCAGCACTTTGGGAGGCAGAGGCAGGGAGGGTTATCTAAGGCCAGGAGTTTGTAATCAGCTTGGGCAACATAGCAAGACCCCATCGCTACAAAAAATAAGAAAATCAGCTGGGCATGGTGGTGGTGCACACCTGTAGTTCCAGCTACTTGGAAGGCTGAAGCAGGAGGATTGCTTGACCCCAGGAGTTGGAGGCTGCAGTGAGCTGTGATGGTGCCACTGCACTCCAGCCTAGACAGCAGAGACACCCTGTCCTCCTCCAATCCCTCCCCAAATAATCCGCCCTGAGCCATGGTCCCACTTACACCTCCTCACTCCTGGCTCCTTTGATATTTATATTATAGAAAGTGATTTTCTCCAGAAACTGAGAATCTGGATTACAAAGACCAGACCAGGAAGGAATTTGTTCCAGAAACACTTACAGTGCCTCTGGCACTTGGCTGTGCATTTCCTCATTTTGTGTCCTTTCTTTGCACAGCAGAGTTGCCTGTGAGTCATATATTTTGGGTGCTGAGGATGGAGAGTTAATTCTTGCTTTTTATTTTATTTTATTTTATTTTATTTTATTTTATTTTTATTTTTATTTGTAGAGATGGAGTCTTGCTTTGTTGTCCAGGCTGGTCTCCAACTCCTGGCATCAAGCGAGCCTCCTGCCTCAGCCTCCCAAATTGCTGGGATTACAGGCAGGAGCCACCGCCCCCAGCCAATTTGTGCTTTTTTTCTTGCCAAATAATCAGAAAGCCCTCTGACCCAGCCCTGGGGCCTTTGTGGGTGGTCCGTGCTTCTGTGTCCAATGCTCCACATTGTCCTGGTTCTGGGGGCTTTGAGGGACATCAACCTTTGCTTCTCATGAAGGAAAGGAAGCCAGCAAGCAGAGAAGTGAGGATTCTATCATAAATCCGGGTTTCTGGCTATTCTGTAGGCCTAGGGATTAGAGGTTCCCTCTTCAGCCAGGCGTGGAGGCCTTATCCCACCCTCCCACGGGCCTGTTAGCTCACATCCCATCCAAACACACTAGCCAGCAAGAAAGCCACATCTGGACTTGTCTTGGCCTCACATGCCTTTGAAAGAACATGAAGGCTGTTCACCTTGTATTTTTCCATCAAAATATCCATGAGAGGGATTTCTCAGGCAAGGAAGAGAAGAGCTTCAGCTGGGTTCAGCTGTACCCCTCTTGTTCTACATTCATCCTTTCCACAAATACTCCCTGAATACCTACTGTGTGCTCGACCTCAGTGCGGGTGCTGCCTTAGTTTAACCTGTTTTTAAAAAGGAATTGCAACAATTAATGTAATTGAAGTTTAAAAGGAAATAGACAAGTAAGCCTAGTGCCTTGTCTGGTCTACTTTACAGAACAGTCAGCCTGGGTACCAAGGCCCTCCTTCAAAATGAATCACTTAGAGTAAGTTTCCAGGATTTGATTTCTGCAGATAGAATTCTGTAATATCCCTTTATCATATCTTTTTTTTTTTTTAACTAAAGAACATGAGAAGGAGTTAGTGTTTCCAAGATAAATACAGGCGACCTCATTTTATTGCCCCTCACTTTATTGCAGATAATGCATTTTTTACAAAGTGAAGGTTTGTGGCAACCCTGCATCAAGCAAGTCTAGCTGTGACATTTTTTTCAACAGCAAGGGCTCACTTCATGTCACTTCTCACATTCTGGTAATTCTCTAACTATTGCAGACTTTTTCATTGTTATTATATCTGTTACGGTGATCTGTGATCAGTGATCTTTGATATTGTTGTTGTAATTGTTTTGGGTGCCAAGAGTAGCCCCCATATTGACAGTGAACTTAATTGATCAATGTACTGCTCCAATGACTGGCCATTCCCCCATGTCTCTCCCTCTCCTTGGACTTCCCTATTTCCCTGAGACACAATGATATGGAATTTAGGCCAATTAATAACCCTACAGTGGTCTCTAAGTGCTCAAGTGAAAGGAAGAGTTACGGGTCTTTCACTTTAAATCAAAAACTAGAAATGATTAAGCTTAGTGAGGAAGGCACATTGAAAGCCAAGATAGGCTGAAAGCTAGGCCTCTTGTGCCAATTAGCCAAGCTGTGAATGCAAAGAAAAAGTTACTGAAGGAAATTAAAAGTGCTACTCCAGAAGCACACGAATGATAAGAGAGCAAAAAGGCCTTATTGCTGATAATGGAGAAAGTTTCGGTGATCTGGATAGAAGACCAAACCGGCTCCAATATTCCCTTAAGCCAAAGCCTAATCCAGAGCAAGGCCTTAACTCTCTTCAATTCTATGAAGGCTGAGAGAGGTGAGGACGCTGCAGACAAAAAGTTGGAAGCCAGCAGAGGTTGGTTCATGAGGTTTAAGGAAAGAAGTTATCTCCATAACATACAAGCACAAGGTGAAGCAGCAAGTGCTGATGGAGAAGCTGCAGCAAGTTGTCCAGATCTACTAGCTAAGATCATTGATGATGGTGGCTACATTAAACAACAGATTTTCAATGTAGACAAAACATGCTTCTGTTGGAGGAAGATGCCATCTAGGACTTTCAAAGCTAGAGAAGAGAACTCAATGCCTGGCTTCAAAGGACTGTCTTATTAGGGGTTAATACAGCTGGTAATCTTAAACTGAAGCCAGTGCTCACTTAGACGAGATCGGGCGTGTTCAGGGTGGTATGGCCGTAGACTGCCAGTGCTCATTTACCATTCCAAAAATCCTAGGGCCCTTAAGAATTATGCTAAATCTACTGTGCCTGTGCTCTATAAATGGAACAACAAAACCTGGATGACAGGACATCTGCTTACAGCATGGTTTACTAGGTATTTTAAGCCCACTGTAAGATCTACTGCTCAGAAAAAATGATTCCTTTCAAAATATTACTGCTCATTGACAATGCACCTGGTCACCCAAGAGCTCTGATGGAGAGACACAAAGAGATTAATGTTGTTTTCATATTTGCTAACACAACATTCCATGGATTGAGGAGTAATTTCAACTTTAAAGTCTTATTATTTAAGAAATACATTTCATCAGGCTATAGCTGCCACAGATAGTAGTTCCTCTGATGGATCTGGGCAAAGTAACTTGAAAACCTTTTGGAGAAGATGCACCATTCTAGATGCCACTGAGAACATTTATAATTCATGGGAGGAGGTCAAAATATCAGCATTAACAGGAGTTTGGAAGAAGTTGATTCCAACCCTCATGGGCGACTTTGAGGGGTGCAAGACTTCAGCGGAGACAGTAACTGCACATATGGTGGAAAGAGCAAGAGAACCGGAATTAACAGTGGAGCCTGAGAATGGGACTGAATTGCTGCGATCTCCTGATCAAACTTGAACGGATGAGGAGTTGCTTCTTATGGGTGAGCAAAGAAAGTGGTTTCTTGAGATGGAAACTACTCCTGGTGAAGATGTTGTGAACATTATTGAAATGACAACAAAGGATTTAGAATATTCCATAAAGCAGCAGCAGGGTTTTAGAGGACTGACTCCAATTTTGAAAGAAGTTCTACTGTGGTTAAAATGCTGTTGAACAGCATCCTCTGCTACAGGAGAAATTTTTAGTGAAAGGGACAAACAATTGTGACAAACTTCATTATTTTAAGAAATTGCCACAGCCACCCCAACCTTCAGCAGCCACCACGCTGGTCAGTCAGTGCCCATCAATATCTAGGCAGGACCCTCCAGCAGCAAAAAGATTACAACTTGCTGAAGGCTCAGATGATCATTAGTATTTTTTTTAGCAATAACGTTTTTTGTTTTTTTTTTTTAAGACAGAATCTTGCTCTGTTGCCCTGGGTAGAGTGCAGTGGCATCATCATAGCTCACAGCAACCTCCAACTCCTGGGCTCAAGCAATCCTCCTGCCTCAGCCTCCAGAGTAGCTGGGACTACAGGCACGCCCCACGACGCCCAGCTAATTTTTTTATTTTAGCAGAGATGGGGGTCTTGCTCTTGCTCAGGCTGGTCTTGAACTCCTGTGCTCTAGTGATCCTCCCAACTCGGCCTCCCAGAGTGCTAGGATTACAGGCGTGAGCTACTGTGACTGACCAAAAGCATTTTTAAATTAAGGTATGCACATTGTTTTTATTTTAGACATAATTCTATCGCACACTTCACAGACTACAGTACAGTGTAAACATAACCTTTATATGCACTGGGAAACCAAAAAATTCGTGTGGCTTCTTTTATTTCAATATTTGCTTTACTGTGGTGACCTGGAACTGCCCCTGCAATATCTCTGAGGTGTGCCTGTATAGAAATCTAAGAATGAATAGTTACTAGAGGTTAAATGCCTGTTTCCTTCAGAGCAGTGAAAGCTGCCCCCTGGAGGGGACGTCGGGAGGTGTCTGTCCTTAGCCTGGTTAGCGGGAGGCTTTCCTGAGAGGGAGATTCTAAGGGCCTGCAGAGCAGCCCGGCAGACGTCTCCTGGCGGAAGCGACTACTCAACATAAAGACAGAAGCACCAGAAATTCTATTCACTGCCCTGGACAAGAGGTCATGTTGCATTCAGCAATTAACAAGTAAAGAAAAAAAAGAAAAAGCTGCCAAGGCTTTTGGAGCACTTACTGAGTGCTGTGCTCGGGTCCAAACGCTGTGCAATGTTTAATCCTCCCAACAGCCCGGAGAGGCAGGTGCTGTTATGGTCATCACTTCCATTGAACTGATGCCGAAACTGAGACAGGGACATTGAGCGACTTGCACACGGCCTCAGAGGTGGTACTCGGTATTGCCAGGACTCAACTTAGGCCTGGTGGTATCAGAGTCCACGTGCTCTGGAGCAGCCTGGGCTCTCCCCCACTCTGTGTGGTCCTGGGCAAGTCGTGCCAGCCTTCACACAACTTTGATTTTCCCTCTAGAAAACCAAGGGATTGGGGGATTGCACAAGAGAGCCATTTGTGTAGAGTGGGCTGTCACAGACTGGGAGACAATAGTCTCTAAGGTGTGTGGCCAAAGGGTGGGAGGGGCACCCCAAGAGAGGCCATCCCTAGAGGGCTAACGCCTAGTGAATTGGGGTCACCCCATCCTAGGGGCCTCAGAGACTCTGAACTTCCACTCAAAACTGAGGCAATGGTGTCTCTTCCCACCTGATGCCACTTCCTGGGTGGGAATTGAGGCTTCCATGGAGGGAAGGTCCACAGGGCCTTCGATGTGGGGAGGGTGAAGATGTTGAGGGTGGGAGAGTGGGCCGGCCTGGCATCAGGAATGGAAGCTGAGGCCAAAGGCCACCTGACTTCTAGTTACCATCACATTGCCTGAGCGACCTAGCTATGACCTTGAGCAAATTCCTAGTGCTCTGTGCCTCAGTGGTCCCCTGTTTATCTCTACCACCCTTGGAGGGTAGAGGTAAGGAGATAGCTGTAGCACCTGCCCCCTAGGTGATGCTACTCATAAATCTCATTAAACAGCGCCCGGAACATAGCTCACGTGCGCCGCCCACCATCATCACCATTTCAGAGGGTGAGAGTAAATGGACCGGGGCTTCAGGCTCTAAGTAAGCTTCACCGTCAGCCAATTCTGTGAGTTTTGGTTCCTTCTTCATGGTGAAAGAGGGCTGAGTGCTTGTCTCTGGAGGCAGAAGGAAGAACCCAGGGCAGCTGGGAGGATTTTGCTCAATCCCTCATGGGCTTGCAGGAGATGAACCCCCTGGAACAGACAGGGCTGTTGTCAGCTCTGGCGAGGGAAGAAGATAGACCCCTGCCCTTTTGGCCTTGAGGAGGGGCTCTTGGTGTGACTTCATGTTCCTTGGGAGAGGGGAGTCAGGTACAGGTTTGTTGAGAGCAGCATCTCCATCTCTGAATTCAAAATGGGATCTAAATCGACCGGACTGTATCACTGGAGGGAAACCGGATCTGTTATGTTGTTGAGGATTTTCCAACTTTTCTCAGCTTAGCTGGACACAGTGACCCTTACACCTTTTGGACACTCCATCAGATCACATGGTGGTGACAGTCAATGTCTGAATAAAAAACACTGAAGAGGAAAGACTGAAGCTGGAAAGGAAGGTTCTAGCCTAAGACTCTGGAAAGGTATGACGAAATATTATTGGCCTGTACTCAGATGTTTCTTTTTCAGTGCTTTTAGCTTTGCAGAAAACCGTGGGCATCGTTTAGCTATCTCTAGGGACCAAATATAAGTATGTTTTATGAATATCAGAAAAATCATCCCCCAAAGAATTTATCTTTGCTTTTTGCAGTTTGAGTAAAGATTCTCCTTTCCCTTCCTACCTCCCCGCATCCCTGGCCCCATCACGGAGGAGGAAGTAACCCAGGCCCTCCATTCACGGAGATAAATGACGCAGCACACCAGCCTGGTGCTCTGTAAAGCTTCTAATTCTTCATGTGGGAGGGTTGCTGGCGCGAGGAGCGGGGATGAGAAGGAAGCAGCAGCAATTAGGATATTTTCAAGCTCTTGGGGCTGTGTAAATAAATAGACGATAAGCTCACAGTTTCGTGAGCCAAGACTATGGATCTGAAGTCATCGCTATGCGTCTTTGTAGGCGCTCTACAGGCCTGGAGGATTCTGTCGTAATCCGCAATCTGTTTCTATATTAAACTGTGGCCACGGGTTCTGGCGGCACCGCGAGGCACACAGAGAACAACCTTAGAGGGGAATTCCTGAGTTTGGGGATTGTCTCTGCTTTCTAGCGGTGTGGCCTTGGGCAAGTCACTTAGTGCTGCCTGGCACACAGTAGGTGTTTAAGGAATGTGGATCAAATGAATGAATAAACAAACAAGGAAACTACTTTTCCCAGTGGAGCCTCAGTGTCGTCATCTGGGAAGTGGGGGACTATGCCTTCCCAACAGGCTGCCATCCTGTAGGTAGACTTACCTCCTAGGCAGTGCTTCCCAAACTGTCCTGCTCTTGACCTGGATCACCTGGGGAGCTGCTGGAAGGCAGTTTCTGACCTGGGGTGGGTAGGCCTGAGTTCTGCATTTCCAACTAACCCCAGGGGATGCTAATGCTTGTCTGCCCACACTTTGAATAGCAAGGTTCTAGTCTCCACATTACTCTCCAGGTGCTTGACAGCGTTAACATTATATCTTTAGCCAATGGAGTGGGAGGGCCGCTCCAAGGATGGGGTGACAAAACGTCCCAGGGTGCCCGGGCTTGAGCAGATGCCTGGGATGCAGGACTTTCAGTGGTAGAACCAGAAAAGTCCCAGACAATCAGGGTAACGAAAGAGAAAGGGGTGCTTTTGTCTAAGTTGCTGTGTGAGCTGAACAAAAACAGGGAAAGCTGTTTGCTAAGGTCCCACCTTAGACCAATTAATCTAGTATTTCCTATTTCACAGAGGCAGAGAGAGGCCCAGAGAAGTCCAGTGACTTGGCCCACATCACACAGCAACTCAGAGGCAGGGCTGAGGCCCAGGCTCCCGCCTTCTGACTCCCTGTGTAGCTCAGTCCCCTCTCCGTCCGTCCACACTGTCTTTTCCAACACATTCCTCTCGATTTGGCAATCACAGCGTGTTTATTTATAAATTGGCTTGTTTGGAGCCTGAGATTTGGCATCGCTGATTTTGGCTAGGAGGCGTTCAAATTTTTCCTTTCTTTGTTTTGGTTTGCTAAACCATGTTTTGTGAGCAAAAACACAAAGTAATAAAAACACAATGAGGCTGCTAAAGTTGTCCGAATGCAAAGCATCCAGAAATGTAACAGCATCAACTTACTCTGATTTATTTGGTATCTCCAGATAGTAGATTAAAAATGCATGAGGTTTACTGCCAGGGATTTACAAACCCAACATAAGTAAACAGCTGAGGTTTCTTTCCAGGCTGTTGCTGTTGGAGGTGGGGCTGGAGGTTGGGAAAAGCAGGTAACTGGAGGCTCTTCCTACACTCCCAAGGCTGGTCCTAGTGTACGTTTCGGAGACCCGCGGTCAGGATTAAGGGGTGTGTGTGGAGTTGCGGAATGCTACCCCAGGTCCTTTGTACTTTATTTTGCACATAGCAGAAGTTGTAAAAGAATGTTTCCTTTTATTATTAATACTGAGGATCCATGCAGAGAATTCACACTAAATATGTGACTACATTGTGTTTAGGACAGCGAGGGTGCCCTCGGTCCCCAGATCCTTCTAACTGTGCTGTGAGTTCAGGTAGGTTTTAGTTGAGAGAGAGACACTGGCTGCATTTTATCTGTGACGTTAACTCTGCTGGCGTCGGTTCTCACGGCCAGGGAGTCTGGGTGCAGCCCTGATCAGCGCCAATCTGTGAGTCTGTTCCAGGACCAGGAGAAAAGAGACTCTCGGCCTTGCTCACAACCAGACAAATGGTGGGCTCAGGTGGTGGATACTCCGCATTTTGAATAGTGTGGTTGGCTGGCAGCTTTTGCCATTGTCCTAATTTAATAAACCAAGCTAAAGGCTGAGCATGGCTCCAGCCTTGTCCAATGTTGTTAGCAGTAACCTGTGTGTGTGTGTGGGTGTACACACACACACACCCCCCGAGATACACTATACATGGGAGCCCTGATAAGACACTCAAATTTAAAATTTTTTTTTTTTTTTTTTTTTTTTGGAGACAGAGTCTCACTTTGTTGCCTGGGCTAGAGTGAGTGCCATGGCGTCAGCCCAGCTCACAGCAACCTCAAACTCCTGGGCTCAAGCAATCCGTCTGCCTCAGCCTCCCGAGTAGCTGGGACTACAGGCATGTGCCACCATGCCCGACTAATTTTTTCTATAGTTGGCCAATTAATTTCTTTCTATTTTTAGTGGAGACGGAGTCTCGCTCTTGCTCAGGCTGGTTTTGAACTCCTGACCTTGAGCGACCCACCCACCTCGGCCTCCCAGAGTGCTAGGATTACAGGCGTGAGCCACCGTGCCTGGCCTAAAAATTTGTTTTTTTAGGTCCATCAGGAACCTCTAATAGCGACCAAAAGATATTTTCAACCTCAGGCTCCAGGCTGAGATCTGAAGTGACCTCCAGAGTGGCGGGGCCTGCTGGGGTGAACAGGTGACACCTGATTATGGCCGAGGGAGGTAGCCAGGCAGCCAAGCTTGGAAAGCCTGTCTGCTCTACCTGGCACATTCCTGGGTGTTGGGGTTGATGGCTGAGCTCATGTGCACTTGTGTTCTAGAGTCAGAAACCCCAGGAACCTTACCGGGTAAGTCCACAGATCTAGGAGTGACCAATGAGAGGAGCAGAAGGTTGTGCTTACGGGCGACCCCCCTCATACTCAGCCTCTGTGTTCACATTCCGAGGTTTTTGTTAGCTCTTTTAAGAGTTCCGGTGTATAACAGAGCCTTCCCGAGACTTTCTGATCTCTCTGTTCAACACAGAAAACTCCCCAGCGTCCTCTTTCACAGGGTTGAAGCTTCCTGTTGCGTGAACTTTCGTGGACCCCCTTCCCCCAAGGATACCCAACGACATCACGAGGGGAAGCACCTGCCAACCACCTGCTCTCCCTGAAGACTGTATATGCCTGTGGGGAGGAGAGGTCTGGAAGTTTGCAACCACCCTGTGACTGGTAGCGCCCGGCATGTGGAGTGCCACCTTGCCTTGCTAGAGTGGAGCCACACTCCGAGGGCCGGCCACCAGACCTGCGTCTCTATCTGGTCACTCACTGGTGCAGCCAGTCACTCTCCATAGTTATCCAGCTAACCTGCTCTAAACCTTGGGGTGGAGCTCCTAGGTCTATGAAATGTTTGTCTTGCCAGGTGTCCTAAGGACAGCTGGGGACTGCATGAACTCTGAGAGATGCTCGGCTCTATTTCTTAGGAGACTTAGTCTAAGCGTTTGGGCTTGAGAAGTCCAGGGCCTCTCTTGGTGACACATTGTTAGTTCTTTCTGTTGTAACAAACAGGCTGCCCATTACCAAACACCTCCACTCCTCTTGCCACTGACATCCCAGGGCTCCGCCAGTCTTGCTCTGACCAGGGCCGAAGCATCTGGAACTTTCTTTCTCCATCTGCAGAGTTAGCAGCACGGGCCTCCCTGTGTCACTGCCTTTCTCCACTCCCAACATTCTCTCCTTCACGAATCCGGGATGGTCGGCTGAGTTCCCAGTGGGGAAAAAACATGCTGTGGTTTGGGAGCGGGGCAAATAGTGCTGTCCACTGAATTAGGCCACAAAGGAACTGCCCCACTGGCCATTTCAGACACATAAAGGTCGCTTTGCTGGTCAGGTTAGAGCAGAAATCGCCCTCCGGAGGGGCAGGAGAGCTGGGAGCCCAGATTGCTCCCGGCATGGGCTGCGTGTCTCTCGCTCAGAAAGCCCTGTCACACACCTTCCTGTCCTCAGACACGTGGAGAGAACCTGCCTCTCTTTGCTGTGCATTTTCCTTTCTCACATTCTGATGCTCCTTCCCATGGCGCCCCGCACCCCCAGCTCTTCCTTGGCTGGTTTAGGAAGCAGAGCCGAGGCCTGCGTGTTTCTGACTCTGTCGCCAGCGTCCTCACCAACAATAAACCATGGGGCAACTGGAAAACCATCGGCCAAGTTTGGATGTGTCTGGCTATCTGCAGACTACCCAGCCCTCCACCAGATTGCCTTGTACTTAAACCAACTTCTTTTGCAGCGTCCCCATGACATGCACAAAAGGGCATGACTAAGTAGAGACTGTGACTTAACATTTATTTGCTGCTGATATTTTTTATTTTGAATGAGGGTGAGCTATAGATTTTAATTGTAAATGCCCTTCAGAAGCAGCCCCAACTCATCAATGGGACGGACCTCCCTTAAAGCCAGGTTAAGTTTGGGAGCCTAAACTCCGTGCCCCAAAAACTTCTCGCAGAGCTGGGGACATGGCGGCAACTTTCCAGGTCAAGGTGTTGTGTTGAAAATCCCTCGCTGCCATGCCGGCTGCCTCTGTCCCAGCCATTCTGGTGCTTTGCTCCTCCACAGAAAGCAACTCAAGTTCCCTGCTGGGTTTGTCTCAGGGGCCTTCTAGCCACCCTATTCGTCTTTAATGACTATAAAAATCCAGTCCAGAGGAGGGAAAGTATTAATCGGGCAAGCCCTGCCTTTGGAGGTACGTGCTGGCACTGACGGCAGAACAGACCAGCGAATAAAACGGTCACCGAACGTGCCGTCGGGATGGGGAGCCTCACGTGGTACATGTAGCCGCGCACAGCACGGCTCGCCTGGGGGAGGCCGGGCCGCGGGTTCGGGTACAGCCCCCGAGGCAGGCTGTGCATGGGTTTTGGTGCTGAAGGATTGGTTGTGAGCAGAAAGGGCAAGTTAAGGGAGCAGAGCCTAAAAATGCAATTTTCCCCGCAAGTTCTTTTCTCTCCTCTTATTTTGCTTTCCTGCAATGACAACACGCCTCAAGGCTGAGAGCAGCCACACCTGTGTCCAACTGATGGAGAGAACTTTGGACTTCTGGAGCCACAGAAGCTGGGGCTAAATGCACCGACTCCATAGCCATGAGGACCAGCCCTTGAGCCTATGGACCCTGGAATGCACAGCCCCAATCTAGACTCTAGCTAGCTGGTGTAGTATGCAGGGGCTTAGGTGACCGGAGCAGGGCATCTGGCCATCTCTGGGTGGGGAGGGGCCTTGGGGACAGCTACAGAGTAGACCCCTGTGAGGCCCAGAAGGGGAGAACCCTTGCATCAAAACAGGATGAGATTCCGGCTATTGTCCTTTAGAAACTCCACGTGGTTGCCTTGCCGCCCCCTCTTCAGTGTCTGGGGCAGGATGACTAAGCCGCAGTTCTGGGGCCATAAACCCCCCTCTCATACGCTTGGAGAGGCCAGGAAAAGTCACTTTTCTTTGCTTTAACTATCTCTTCTGCGGCCCCCTCATCTTCTCTCCCACCCTTCCAAGGGGAGACCTGGCGTCTCAGCACTGCTCGGCCTCCACGAAGCCCTCCTTCTCTCGGCCCGAGGGCTCGACTTCGGTGTAGGTGGAGTGGCCGGGGTGGTTGCGGAACTTCATGGCCGGCCAGTGGTGAGGTCTCCGCTGTGGAGTGGGGGGGGCACAGAGGCAAAGTCAGCAGGTCTGTCCCCAAACATGGGGATTCTCCCCACCCAGGGACAACACCAAGACTCTTCTTACAAGGACCCTGGGGGCCTACTGGAAGCTGGATGACTGACCTTCAGGGCCCCTGTCCCCATAAGGCTCCCACTGGGAAACCTGCTGGGAGCAGAATTTGTAAGGAGGACATTTTCTCCTCCACTGCGTGGTCTGCAGAACTCCCAGCGAAAACACTTCAGCAACACACTGAGTGGAGACCTGAGACTGTGCAAGGTAACGGAGTGGGTCAGGGATGGCCGGGTTGATCTGGAAGGCTCTGGCAGTGCCAAGATAACCCTCCAGATAGCACAGGTCCTGCCTCAGGGTGAACTGGGGAGCTTATAAAATGCAGATTCCTGGGCCCACCTTTAGACCTGCCCCATCAGAATGCCTGCGGCCTGGGGATCTGCAGTTCCCAGGTGTCACCCAGGCAGGCTAAGACTTCAGAACGACTGGCTAGGACTGATGAGAAACAGGGAGTCATCTAGACAAAGGGGGGCCTGACCCGTGTGGAGGAGACTAAGGTCACAGAAGTGCCACCGTGCCCTGTGGAGAGCCGGCAAGAAGCCGAGAGCGGAGGCTGGGGGCAGGAGCGCCAGTGAAGGGGCTGAGCCCTCCGTCCAGTATCCCGTGCTGCACCTCAGGCTGCTCCTCAGGAGACCCGGATCTTCGAACTGCGCATCCTCATACAGCTCCCAGCAGCCCTCCCATCATTGCGGCTTGTCAGCTTTCATCTGAAACCCATACCTGCCTAAAAGCAGCAGGGACCTTGGTTCCATTACGGCTTTGAGTAAGTACTGAGCCTGGAATTTGGGCGTGAGAAATGTTAAGTCACTGGGCATTGGCTGCCCAGCCACTAAATGGGCACTGTGTGGCATGTGTGGCCTCTCTTTCCTCTGGGGACTTTTCTGATTTTGCAAATGGGGGAACAAAATCAGATGGCTGCTCCCCAAGGACAGCAGGGCCGAGGGGGTTCTGAGGTGCTTAAAGGGCACCAGCCACCGTGAGATGTGCCAGGATGGAGTCGATGACAGTTTCTCAGGTACGTGGCAGGTGCGGGATGAGATGGGAGAGGCAGGCATTAAATGGCCCTGGCGACACTGAGGCAGAAGCCGACGGCAGAGCTGGGGCCAAAGGCTACACTGACCTCAATGAAGAAGAGTGCGGCGTTGGAGGTAGGGTGGCCGCTGACGTAAATCCCAGCCAGGATGATGGCCGCCACCAGGAGGACCGCTAGCACAATGCCCACGATGGTGCCCAGGTGCATGGGGGCTCCCTTTGTCTTGGGGGACAGGTTGTCCTGAAGGCCTGTGGAGAGACCGTTAGGGCAGTGACGGGCTGCAGGGGAGCAGGGACGGTCAGGCCATGGAGCCCTGGCTTCTGACAAAGTCCCAGAGATGAAAGCCGACAGTCTTGGGTCTACTGATCAAATGCATGACAAGGTGGCACAGGAGGTGGCGGAATCATTATGAGTATGGCATTAATGTTGGTAATGATCCCAGATCACTTAAAAGTTGCCCAAGATCCAATAAGGATCATAAGGGATGTTCTCTCTGATACCTGTGCCACATACGCCCTGTGAATGTATTCACAAAGGGCACATGACGGTTAAGAGTTTGGGACGTGGAATCTGGCTGCCTGGTTCGAAATCTGTACTCTGCCACTTACTAGCTGTGTGACCTTGAGTAAATTATTTAACCTCTCTGTGTCTTCATTATTGCTTCTGTAGAACAAGGATAATAATGAGATAATTCATGTCAAGCGCTGAGGAGCATGTCTAGCATCTTGGATGACCTCAATTAGTATTAGGTATTATGATAGCAAATGACCATATTTTTTCTTGGCACTGTCTAGCATCAGATTGTGACCTCCTGCAGGGCAGAGCCAGTGTCTTATTCATCTCTGTGTCCTCAGCTCTTAGAAAAAATAGTGGACCCATTGTAGGAGCTCCATAAAAGTCTATGGAATGAACTAGGTCCTCTGGAAGCGAATAAACCAGCAGATACTCCCTGAGAACATCCCAGGCATTTATGATACACCCCAAGGAAGAGGCAAAGTATTTTCCAGAGATTATAGAGCCGGAAGTGCCTCTAGTCCAACCTCTTTCTTGTATAACCGAGGTCATGGAGGAAGTACAGAGAGGTTAAGTGATTTGCCCACAGACACACAAATTCAGTGCCAGCCACTAAGAAGCTTCATTCCCTGACATTACCTGGGGTGGCTGTTTGCTACTTCACCCTACCCTAAGGGAGTGTGGGGGACAATGAGGTAGAGAAGACAGATGAGCAGGTCAACAACAGAAATACTGAACACAGCTGGGTGCAGTGGCTCATGCCTGTAACCCCAGTGCTTTGGGAGGCTAAGGTGGGAGGATCGCTTGAGGCCAGGAGTTCGAGACCAGCCTGGGCAACAGAGTAAGACCCTCATCTCTAAAAAAAATTTTTTTAAATTAGCATGTTATGGTGGTGCACGCCTGTAGTCCCATCTACTCAGAAGGATGAGGTGGAAGGATCACTTGAGCCCAGAAGTTCGAAGTTACAATGAGCTATGATTGTACCACTGCACTCCAGCAGCCTGGGTGACAGAGTGAGAGCCTGTCTCTAAAAAAAAAAAAAAAAAAAAAAAAACCACTGAATCTTTTTTACATAGCTACTGGGTGGGATGGGTGTCAACAGAGGGTGGGGATTTTTAATAGGATATTGTGTGCATTCAAAATCATTGTCCTCTTTTCTCTGCTTAGAGCTCTGTAAGCAGAGGACACCCAGGACAGGAACTGTCCAGGACTCTCCAGTGTATGGCCAGTGCCTCATCTGCCAACAGGTGGGAGTGCTGAGGTGAAATGCCCCAAACCAGCCTCCCCGACTGGCAGTCACCGCAGCCTGCAGTGATGCTGATGGCTGACAAGCACACGGTGCAGAGTGAGGGGAATGGCCGCACACACACACACAGTCTCTCCCTCTCTCTCACCCACCACCTACGAGGAGCACTGGCTCCATCTCTGCTGGAGACGCAATCCAACTGTGCTGCGTTAATAACCTCCCCTCCTGCTGGAAGCCCAGACGACAATCCTGGCCTCTGGGGTTGGACAGCGTTTCTGTCTCCACTCTTAAAGGGCTTGCAGCGAAGGCCTGAGCTGGCTCTGGGCAAAGGGTCGGGGCAGTGGAGACCCCTGACGCCGTCAGAAAGGACGTTATCCTTCTAGATAATCCTGGGAGGCTGGGGGAATCCCACCTTCCGCAAGAACTGTGGTGGATAATTTTGTGTACTCTCTGCCAGCCTGAGTTGGGAATGGAAGGAAGTGACGTGAGAGAAGCTGCTCTCCAGCCCTCACTGCCTATGAGCCCAGGGGATGAAGGACGTGAGCCCTGGGGAGGGTGATGGCCACAGCCCCCACTGCCCCCCTGCCCAGGCTCAGCCCTTCCCTCTCCCCCAGCCTTCACGGCAGTGAAAGTTCAAGAGCAGAGAGGCCAGGAGAAGAACGCCAGGAGGTTCAGGGCTGCGAGGAGAAACATCTAGGTGCAGACATGTTCCTTCAATCTAGGGGACCTGTGCCCAGAAGGCCCTCTGCCTTCCTCACCAGCAGGAGGTCTGGGAAGCTCAGGCTGCGGGTGCTCCCTCCCCTGACCCACAAAAAGAGGCCAAGCCACCACTGCACCCTGTCTGGGGTGGGCTCACGAGGCAGTGGGACTGATGGGGGACAGGGAGTTCTGTACTCACCGTCTCCTCCTGCATAGGGATTCAACTTGGTGTCATCTTCAAAGAGAGAGGACAGAAGGAGCAAGATTAGTGGAATCATCGTGGCTTTTTTCACTCTGGGTCCCAGTGGCAATTTTGGGAGGTTTGGTCCAAACTGTTATTTTAGAGGCAAGGAAACTGAAGCACAGAGAGGGGAGGAGACTTGCTCAGAGCCACACAGTGTAGCTGGAGGGTGGAGAGTATGTGAGTGAGGGGTGGTGAGGGAGGAGGCGGGGTTGGGGGGTCGGGGGACGGCCACGTGGAGAACCTTGCATGTTCTTCTAAGAGGCAATAGAAAGCCGAGGAAGGGTTTGAAGCAGGGCTGTGTGTGTCACAAGGTCAGACTAGCTTGGAGACTCCCAGGGGCTGCAGCTGCAGGGAAATTCCCTCGCACTTTCCCTCTGCTGGGCACGCACCTGCGGCTTCTTAAATAAGTTCCAACGGCCACCCTTCCTGTACTTCCCTCCCGGGCAGACTTTTATGGGGGAAGGAAAGCGAGAGTTCCATATCAAGAGAATGCTCTAGATGACCGGAGAATGTTGTTCTAAGCACCTGAACTTTAAACAAATGTCCCCACCCACAATTTATGGCATTCCCTTCTCTCCCCTCTACCATCCAGGTCATTCTAAAGGCCTCGACCGCCGGCCTTTGTTCACAGGTGTCCCAGCACCCTCACGATTTGTCTCCAGTCCTCTCTCCTCCTGTCACTCGCCACAACGCAGCACCGTGGCCATAGCAGGAATAAGCTGCTCAAGGCTCTCCAGACCCCTGGGGCTTCCCCACCTCTGAGCCACTGTCCGTGACTGTTCCCCCTGCACAGGCATGCTCTTCCTCTCTCCACCGCTCCTCCTTCAGAAGTCTCACCCCTGGGAACGCTCTGCAGGGCTGGGATGAGAGTCCCATTCTGTCTTTATTTAAAATTTTTATATTTTGTTATCATGGGATTTTTGGCATTCATCTTGGTTTTTACAAATATTGCATTAAAATATCACTCGATTATTCCTTTTTTTTTTGCACCTCCTTAAATTTTTCACCTGAGTTGAGCACCTCCCTTGTCTCGAGCTGGGGGCCGATGGTTGTGTCCCCTCTGTGCCCAGCTGGCTGACCTTGCTCTCTGTTCCTGAAGCTTCTCGGTTTCCGCTGTTCCCTGCTCCGTAACACCCAACCTATTTACTCTTCCGTGCCTGGACAGGGCAGCCTGCCCTGCTGCACATTTCCAATACATCTCGAAATACCAAAATATAGATGATGAAAGAATAAACCATAAAAAATTTTAAAATGGTTCCCTATAGGGGAAGAAGGCAATAAGGTGGAGAGGAGAGGAGGAGAAACTAAAATTCTTTGAATCTACCTTCTTTTGTAGATTTGACTTTGAAACGACAGCAATCATCACTTAATTATTTTAAAAAATTTAAAAAATGTGATGGTTAATTTTTTGAGTGTTGACTCAATTGCATTAAGGAATCTCTAGAGAACTGGTGAAGCGTTATTTTGGGTGTGTCCGGGAGGGCGTTTCCAGAGGAGATTGGCGTGGGAGTCTGAGTGGATTAAGTGGGGAAAATCCACCCTCAGTGTGGACGGGCACCATCCAATCAGCTGGGTACAGGATAGAACAAACACAGAGGGAAGGCAATTGCACACTCTCTCGCTTTCCTGAAGCTGGGATACACTCTTCTTCTCCTGTTCTTGGACATCAGGACCCCAGGCTCTCTGGTCATGGGACTCCGTGACTCACACCAGCATACCCCCGCCTCCAGCCCTAGGTTCTCAGGCCTCAGGACTGGGACTGAGCCAGCTACCAGCATCCATGGGCTATCACTTGCAGATGGCCTGTCGTGGGACTTCTCAGCCTCCATAATTGCATGAGCCAATACCCATAATAAACTCCCTTTCATATATCTCTATATATTTCCTGTTGGTTCTACCTCTTTGGAGAACCCTGACTAATATAAAAAGCAGTTCCTATTATCTGGGCATGGTGGCATGCACCTGTAGTCCCAACTACTCAGGAGGCCAAGGTAGGAGGATCACTTCAGCCCAGGAGTTCAAGGCTGCAGTGAGCTGTGTAGAGATGGGGGTTTCCATATGTTGCCCAGGGTGGTCTTGACCTCCCGGTCTTAAGGGATCCTCCTGATGCAGTCTCCCCACATGCTAGGATTATAGGCGTGAGCCATCATGCCCGGCCTTGCAGTGAGCTGTGGTTGTGCCACTGCCTGGATGACAGAGTGAGACCCTGCCAAAAAAAAAGCAACTTCTATAAATTGAAATTAAAGCAAAATAGAGTTGTAGACTTATAAAGACATGTTTTTTTCAATACACAAGGTATTTAAACACAACTTTGAATCTATTTTGTTACTGCAAGTTGAAAATAATGAGTTAGGTAATCAAAACTGACCAAGAGGCCAGGCGTGGTGGCTCATGCCTGTAATCCTAGCACTCTGGGAGGCTGAGGTGGGCGGATCCTTTGAGCTCAGGAGTTCGAGACTAGCCTGAGCAAGAGCGAGAACCTGTCACTACTAAAAAAATAGAAAGAAATTAGCTGGACAACTGAAAAAAAAATACATATATATATAAATTAGCCGGGTATGGTGGCGCATGCCTGCAGTCCCAGCTACTCAGGAGGCTGAGGCAGGAGGATCGCTTGAGCCCAAGAGTTTGAGGTTGCTGTGAGCTAGGCTGACGCCACAGCACTGTAGCCTGGGCAACAAAGTGAGACTCTGTCTCAAAAAATCCAAAA
>CAUYRT010082156.1:0-27941 GCA_963574885.1 Lepilemur ruficaudatus
TCAAGCAATCCTCCTGCCTCAGCCTCCCGAGTAGCTGGGACTACAGGCATGTGCCACCATGCCCAGCTCATTTTTTCTGTATATATCTTTAGTTGGCCAATTAATTTCTTTCTTTCTATTTATAGTAGAGACGGGGTCTCACTCTTGCTCAGGCTGGTTTCGAACTCCTGACCTTGAGCGATCCACCCTCCTCGGCCTCCCAGAGTGCTAGGATTACAGGCGTGAGCCACCGCGCCCGGCCTGGATGCAACAATTCTTAAATCCTGTTTTATAGATGAGGAAACTGAGGGTTAGAGAGTCCAAGTGATTTGCCCACAGTCACATAACCCGTTAGAGCTTCACCTGAACCTCAGGCTTCATGCTTACAAACCCAGGGCTTTTTCCTTTACACCAGTGGTCCCCAACCTTTTTGGCACCACGGACTAGTTTCATGGAAGACAATTTTTCCACGGGCTGTCGGGGATGGTTTCAGGATGATTCAAGCACGTTCCATTTATTGCGAAGTAAAACCTCTCTGCTAACGATAATCTGCATTTGCAGCTGCTCCCAAGCACTAACATCACTGCCTCAGCTCCACCTCAGATCATCAGGCATTAAATCTCGTAAGGAGCACACAACCTAGATCCCTCACATGAGCAGTTTACAGTAGGGTTCGTGCTCCTGTGAGAATCTAATGCCACTGCTGATCTGACAGGAGGCAGAGCTTATGTGATGACATGAGTGATGGGAGTGGCTATAAATACAGATGAAGCTTTCCTCGCTTGCCCGCTGCTCACCTCCAGCTGTGAGGCCCAGTTCCTAACAGGCCACAGACCGCTACTGGTCCACACAGCCCAAGGGTTGGGGATCACAGCTTTACACTGTGCTATCCTGGGTACTTTTCCATCTTTCTAGGCAAAAATATCTTCCAAATAGCTCATACAATGTAAATTACTAATATTAAGATCTATACATGTGTGAATTTCATGAGCAGGCTCCATGAAATTGGCCTTCCCATGTCACCACATAGAATTCACTGGGAAAACATCAAAGAGCATGGGTGTCATGCTAGGGGTATCAGGACCAACCAAAGATGCTACAGCACCTCACTTTCCTACCTTCGCCAGGCACGCTGGATGACTGCTGCTGCCTTGTTCTTTTTGCGAAACAGCTCTTTCCTACTTCTTTCTCTCTGAATTATCTTCAGTCGGAGCTCTACGGGGAGAAGGTCAATATTCACATTCTGCCCAGAGAGGGGACCAGGTGCTGGATCAGTCTCCTGAGATGCCTGAACGTCCTCATACAGGATAGATGTCCCCATCATCCTGGCTCCTGACCTCAACTCCTCTGTGCTCTGTGGCACATCTGAATAGACCCCTCCTGTGAGCTTGGCCTGTGTCACTTTGTTTCTTGGTGTGCGATGATGGAGAGGATTCTGCCCAGCATGGACCACCTCCCCCCTGGCACTGCCGGGCCGGCTAGAACCAGCCGGGGAGCACCTTCCTCCTTTGAGCTCTTGAATGCGCCTTTTCTGGGGGGCACATTTGGCTGTGGGTGCCGTGTCATGCCACCTCCTGGGCTTCCGGTCGCCGTCCTGCTGTGGGAGGCTTGTAGCTGCCCGATGGGGGTCCTCTCCTTTCTCATCAGGCCTGGACCCCCTAATGCAGGAGGGCTGCTTCAAGAAGCCTTTCCCCTTTTCACACCGCTGATCACCAGCTGTCTCACCTCTGGACTTCTCAACAGAGGGGACTCCTGGGCGCCTGTTTCCATCACTGCCTTCACTGGGTCTGAGGTGGACACAGCCAGATTGGCCTTTAGAATGTTCTCTGGATGTTTCTTGGGGAAACAAAGAAAAAGCGGAAGAATATTTATTTTCCAAAACTTGCACAGTAGGACAATTTGTTCATATAAAATATTCAGGCTTAGTCTATAGCATCACATGATAGTGGCAATTAACCTGAAAGCCTTTCACTACGAGTACCTAGAAACGCTCACTAAAATACAATGGACATCCTTTTAAAAGCACCATCATGCTTTTAAGAAAATAAAGGAAGGCCAAAAACAAAGAGAGGCCAAAAACAAAGAGAAAACTGAAAATTAAAGCAATATGTATGTGAGCTAATCCAACAACTTTCTAGGCATGGAGTAGTATTTGAGTGGGCAATGGATGGTCTTATTAAATATCTGGTTGTGTTTTAACATCCAATAAGAACAGAAAATAAGGCCTTGCAGGCAGAAAGTTAGCTGGACCCAAGACTCTACATGAAGCCAGGCCTCTTCTAGGGATATACCTTTGGAAAATGATAATCCACACAAAAAAATCTTTCCAGTACTGGGAGATGACAAGGAAGTTGATCTCAGCCTGGTTTTGGGTGGGGTACAGAGTCTCTCACAGTGATCTTTCTAAAGATTATATCTCCTTCTTTCTCCCTATTTGAAACAATGAGGTTAATTATTATAACAGCTGACATTTACAGAGTGCTTTAGGCACTGTCCTTAAATCTTTACATGGGCTATTTCATTGAGGTTCACAATTCTCTAAGACAGGCATCATTATTCTCTTTTTTTAATAAATAAAGAAATTGAGGCCTGGAGAGGTTAAGTAACTTGTTCAAGATTACACAGCTAGTAAGTGCTAAGAATCTAAATATGAACTTAGGCTGTGTGATTCCAAAGCTTGTGCATTTAACCAATATGCTTCGAACACATTATAAACAACGAAAAGGAAGAATTATTATGAGGGAGAGGGAAAAAAATCACTTGAGAAGAGATCTTGGATAAGCCCCCCTCTCTGGGCCTCAGTTTCTTGACTTGTTTTGAGGACGCTGCATTATATATGCTCTCTAAAGACCACAAGCTCTAACATTCTCTATGAGACAGAATGAGAGAGAAAAAGAAGGGGTCAGTATTTCCTGTCTCTCCGTTCTTGCTGCGATGCCTGTCCTTTGAGTCGACACTGCCTGATCACTGATCAGTTTAAAGCTGTAACCCTTCTTTATGTGGCCAAACATAAAGTGGCTTGTGGTGTCCTTTGCCCAGTGATGTTGGGGTTTCCTAAGGCTTTACGGTCAGTCTGGATTCCTAGAAGTGCCTCCCTGTTTTCCAGCTCTTGGGCAGGTGAATGAGGAGGACAAAGGCTGTCCACGAAACTGGAGCTCCCTTTCCTTACATCTAAAGCAGTCTCACTGGCCTCCTTTCTTTCAGCTGTCCCCAAACTCTGGATGCTCAGCTTCTGTTTCCATATTAGAATCTGACTCTTCAGAAAGGTCTCTTATTCAGGACACCACTTTTCACCCTCAAATGAGTGAGAATCTCTCCTGCCTCAGAGTTGTTCTAGAACAGCAACTTACAAAATTTTTTGGCAATGTCCTATACCAAGACATAAATCTTACATTATGGTAAAATTTACTCATTTGTGTGCATGGGCGCACACACACACACACACACACACACGTATATATATGTAGATATAACTGAAACAGAGCTTATTACTCTTATAATGTACAGTGTACTTTGATATTTTCTATGGTAGTCTATACCATAAAAATTTGCTGGTTAAATCCACTAAATTCATTTGATGAGCCATACATGGCTTGAAAATCATTGTAAAACCATGCACCAGGATCACCTTGAGGAGGTCATATTAGTATCAGAGTAATTAAAGGAAAAAAGGACTGGTTATTAGACACTGAAAGAGCATGGATTTTTTAGGATGTGAGGCTGCTCCATTAGAATGTGATCATGTCCACAGTAGATCTGATTGCCTTGCAGTGTAACCTATCTCAGGGCGTTTTATAATAAGACTAACATGAACCACAATCACCTCATGTAGTTGTAAGAAGTTACTATGCTTCCCTTCTCTCTGCTATGCAGAGCAATGAATTAGGGGAATTATTAGCATTGCACATTTGAAGTTACAGTGATTATGCGTAATTCTTGGAGTGGAGTAAACTCCAAGTCAATCCAACCTTTAATGGGTGGTTTCTATGAGCATTCACGTCAAGAATATTTATCTATGTACCCAGTGTGTGCTCACTGCTGTAGGAAAGAAGCTGACGGTATGGTCCTTAGCCTTAATTGATAATTCAGTATAGCTGGCACATAGTGTGGGCTCGAAAACATATCTATTGGATGAATACATGGATAGATGATTTAGTGAACTGTGTAGAAGCAAATCTTTTCCATAAAATGGTATTCTGTTAAAGAAAACACGAGTATATACCCAATAAATACTTTTCATCTTGTGACCTATCTTTCATCTGAGTCTCCAGCACCTAGCTAGTACCATCTAACTATAAATTCAACAAATACTTTCTTATGTGCCAGACACCTGCAAGGTGCTAGAGATACAGAAGAGACACATTGCCTCTCATGATAGATTGTTTAATGGCCAAAGATTCTTCCCATCCTAATACGTACATACTTTTGTAATGTAATATTGCCACATCTTTCATTCGGAGGTGGAGTCTATTTCTCTACTTCCTTAAATCTGGGTTGCGATTGAAACTTGCTCTGATCAAAAGCATATGGTAGAAGTGATATGAAAGTTCTGGAGTCCAGGCCTCAAGATGTCTTGCAGCGTCTGCCTTTTCTCTCTCAGAGTACTGCTCTGAGAATAATATGTGAGGAAGATGGTCTCCTGGAGAATGAAAGGCCACACAGAGGAGAACGGAGGCACCTGAGCCAACAGACAGCACCACTTGCCAGACACATAAAGGAGGCTATGCAGGGCTTTCCAGTCCAGCCAGCTTTCTAGCAGCAACACCAAGCCCAGGTCACCCAGCAGAGGAACTGCCCAGCCAACTCACAGAACTGTGAGAAATAAACTGTTATTGTTTTAAGCCACTTACTTTTGGGGGGATAGTTTGTTATGTCACAAGAGATAGCCAACACAGAAACTGGTAACTAAAAAAGAGAGGTGCTGTCCTAACAAAAGTCTAAAACTCGTGGCATGACTTTCGGACTGGTTGGTGAGCAATTTAGAGACTGTTGGTGAAGGTGGTAAAAGCAGAGAAGAAATCGCCGTTGGAGTCTACAGAAAGGTGAGCCGTGTTATTCAGTGACAGAGTAACTGGCTAAATTGTCACCTGCAGTAACGTAGAAGACAGAAGATACCTAATGAACATGTGGATATGGCTCAGATTTCTAGGTGAAATGTTGAAGAAAACAATTGCTTTTTAAGCTGCATATGACAAGGTACAGGGAGAAAGAAAGAAAAGAAAGAACTAATTTGTAAGCAGAATTTAGAGTAAGCATAAACATCCCAGATGTGTTGGGTTAGAAAATAAAACTGTAAACATTTTTATTCTTTCCAGCCAGCAAGAGTCTCATTGTAAGATATGGCCTCAGGACAAAAAAGTCAAATCAACAGTATGTCTGTATGACACCCTTTATTAAGAGCTCAAAAATATTTAAGGTGGTGCATAGTGGGTCCTCTCAGCTAGACAAAAGAATTTCTAAGAATTTCAAGGACATTTTCCCACAGAAGTCGGAGCCACTCAAAAGTTTGTTTGAAAAATAATTTTGGATGTGGTTTTTAGAACATGGAATGAACCCAACTGGATTCACAGGAAACCTGTGAGCTTTTTGAGATAATTGTATCATGGAGAGTAACTTGAGCCTGAACTGGTGAGGCTTTAGAAACAAAAAGAAGCCCCTGGGTCCCCAGTGTACTACAGTGAGGAACAGATGAAGAAAGCTACTCGGCTGCAAACAGGGCCCATTTCTTATGGAAAAGGAAGGACTTCTCAGAAAGCAGAGCCAAGGAGAACAACAAAATAGGAAACCACACAGGAGTAAAACGAGAGACCCTAATCAAGGAACATTCCATACCTCAGAGTAGGGGCACTGGCAACGTATGAATAGTTGGCTTTCAGAACTGCTATATGCCTCCTATTACACCGCTGTTTGGAACAGGAGCATCTACTGTGGTTATTCCATTCCTGCCTCACCACTACTTGCTGTATGTCTGGGGGTTGAGAATGTATCTTTTTGGTTGAGTGATCTCTGAATCAGATAAAGTCCCACCTGGGGAATCTGAACCACATCTGGACCTCATACAGGTCTCAAGATCCTAGACTTCAAGCGTGATGTGATAATTGGGATGAGATTTTGGGGCCCTGAGATTAGGGGTAAGAACATCTTGCATGTGGGAGGAATATGAATAATCTGTGACCAAATAGGAACTGTGATAGATTGTTTAACAGCCAAAAATTACTCCCATCCTAGTACGCACAAAGATGGAATCTATTTCTCCACATCATTTAGTCTGGAATGGTCTTATAACTTGCTTTTGATCCATAGAATGCATGCAAATTCTAGAGCCTGTTTCTCAAGAGGTCTTGTAGCTTCTGCCTTTGCTTTCTGAGAATGCTGTCCTGAGACCACTCTGTAAGGAAGCCAGTCTAGTCTACTGAAGGATGAAAGACCTTGCAGGCCAGAGTCAAGGAATGCCAGCTGACAGCCGGGATCAATTGCTAGACCTTCAAGTCAGTCTGTCTTAGAACATGCAATTCAGCTGACTTTCCACCAGAATATAGCCACATGGTAAACCTGTAGGGTGAACCTGCAGAGAGACAGCCCAACTAAACCATGGAATCATGGTGAAATAATACATTGTTGTTTTAAGCCACTTGGTTTTTATGTGGTTTATTATATAGCAGTAGATAATTTGAAACAACCCTGTTCTTTATAGATCTTGCAATCTAGTGGAAAAAATAAAGTCAACCAGGAAGAACAATAAAAGATTATGATCTTTATAAGAGGGAAACATAGGAGAGGTATTGGAGCATATAGCAGGAAAATGTAGCATCAGTCAGTGGGGAGATATGGCTGTACAGAAGAAGTAACATTCACCCGGAGATCTGAAAAATAAAGTAGAGGAAATGTCACCTGCAAAAGCCCGAAGCTAAGAAAGAACTCAAGAAAATTCAACACGAGTGACACATCATGAGAGCCTAATTAAAGCTGGTTGAATGAATAAATGGATGGATACGTAACACAGCATCACACTTTCCTTAAGAATTACATTGCTGACACACTGTCACTGTAAAGTGGATTATGGAATTATATTCCAGGAATGTTTATGGTTATTTATGTATACTTTTTTGTAGTTGTTTTTGGCTAGATTAGCAGTATGGCTTAATAGTGATAGTTGCGGAAGATCTACTGTGGGTCATGGGCTACAACAAGTACTCTATATTAATTATTTTATTTCTATGCATAACTGCCTTGCAGGGTAGAGAGTAGACCCCCTACTTTATAGGTAAGGAAATTACATTTCAGAGAGACAGACTGAATTGTCCAAACCCTGAATTAAGTGATCATGAGATCCCAGTGACCCTTTCTGGGAGTCTACAAGGTCAAAACTATTTTCATAATAATATTAAGACATTATTTGCCTTTTTCACTGTGTTGGCATCTGCACTTAGATTTTGGGAGGGGTCCCACCATTCCCTAATTTATAAGAGTGGGATCAACGTGTTCGAATTGCTTTGTGCAAATAATATGACTCAGGCTGAACACCTGCTTTCCTTCTGGAAGTATGGAATTTTGGCATATGCTAGGCAGGGGGTATCTATGACTCCTGCTAAACATCCTGGAGTCCTAAGTTCAAGTGAGCTTTCCTGGTAGACAAAAGGTTGTCTAACTGGTTGTTACAATTTATTGCTTAAAGAATTAAGTGTGTTGTGTGTGACTCCATTGGGAGAGGACTCTTAGAAGCTTGTGCCTGGTTTCCTCTGGACTTGGCTTCATGCACCTTTTCCCTTTGCTGATTTTGCTTTGTGTCCTTTTGTTATAATAAGTCATAGCTGTGAGTACAACTATATGCTGAGTCCTGTGAGTCCTCCTAGCAAATTACCAAACCTGGGAGTGGTCACTGGAACCCCTGACACACTGAGTGAACTCCACATAGGATAAACTGCAAAACCCATGCCAAGACACATCATATTAAACTTTTGAAAATTAAAGACAAAAATCTTGAAAGCAGTCAGAGAGAAATGACATGTTAGCGAGGAACATTCTGAGGAACACTAATTTGAATGACAGTGGACTTCTCATTTGAAACCATGAAAACCAGAAGGAAGTGGCACAGTATTTTTCAAGAGCTGAAAGAAAAAGAACTGCCAACCATGAAAGAGGTACACTCAAAAACTATAAATCCATCAAGATGGAATGCTAAAAAATGTTGTAGTAACCCACAGAAAGGGAAGAAAAGAGAAACAGAGGAAAAAAAAATCATAAAATGGCAGACTTAAATGCTAATCTAATAATTACCTTAAATGTAAATGGTCTAAATATACCAATCAAAAGAGCCCACAGTCCATGGATTGGCATCAGATAGCAAAGGCAATACACCTACCATTTGGCTTTCTGGAGTGTGTTCCTTGCAAGTCTGAGGAAACATACTGTTCCTTCTGGGGGCCCCTGCCTGGAGGCCCTCCTGGAGACCCTCTGCAGTCTCTTGGCTCAGGGCCCTGGGTTGTGTTGCTGGCAGGAGGCTGTTTGCTGGGGGCAGAGCTCTGCCTGCTGGGCTCGTCCTGGGTGCTAGGCAGACAGGTTAGGGCTGGGGGTCTGCAGGAATCTGGGCTCCCCCTTCCTTTCTGCTGTTCTGCCTCTTTTCGCTTGTTTTCTTCCTCCCGTTTTCTGGAAGCAAAGCCAAAGAGGAAGAGGAAAAAATTAAAAGAGCATCACCTGTCAAGTGACCCTGAGTGAGGTTTCAATTTTAAGAGAAACTACCACATCACAGATGTTTGGAAATTCACATTTTCCAAAAGCAGTCTTTTCTCCAGATAAAATAAAAACCATCTCTTTTATACCAGGCCTATTGCTCAAAAGGTGGCGGAGCTGAAAAGAATATTATGGATCAATCTTTGCACTGTTGAGACACACATGATAGATAACCAGGCAACTTTTTAGTGTAAAACATAACACATTCCCAAGGGGGTGTGTGCCCCAAGCTTATGTGTGATCCCTGGAGCTACCTGAACGCCACACTTTTTTCTCTTGTTCCAGAAAGCATATCAGAATGTAACTGAGAATGACAGCCATAGCTTTGGATATGGATAACCTTGAATCTGATCTATTTATTTAAAAAGCCCATTGGCAAACCTTAATGATTACATAAAAACATTCACCAGCCTGAATGTTGAATGAGACCCCATCTCTACTAAAAATAGAAAAATTAGCCAGGCACAGTGGCATAGGCCTGTTAGTCACAGCTGTTTGGGAGGCTGAGGCAGGAGGATGGCTTTGAACACAGGAGTTAGAAGTTGCAGTGAGTTATGATGACGCCATTGCACTCTAGCCCAGGCGACAGAGCAAGACCCTGTCTCGAAAAAAAAAAATTACTTGCAAGTCACCTTGTAACTACTTAAAACACACCTGTGAGATGCAATGCTGCCATTGAGAGCTCTAACTAATTAGTCAAACCCATTCACTTTACAGATGAGGTCCAGAAAGTAGGATGATTTTCAAAAAGTCATACATAAGTAGCTGGTGGCTAGGCTGGAACTCCTGGGTAGCAACAGAATAGAAGAGGGCTGGGCAGGAGGGGCCAGGTCCGGAGATAAGTAGCAGAGGGGTCAGAGGTAGCTCAGGCCCAGAAACGGGGTGAGGAGCTTGAAGACGAAGATGCTGAGTTAAGGGCAACATTTGTTTGACCAATGCCATCAATTTGTAGGAATGTCCAAGCGGAAAACAGGAGGGAAAAAACCTAATTTTTTTAGTCTCTCCTCTGCTGGGCACTGAGAATATGGAAATCAGGACCCCAAAGGTCAGGTCCCTTGAGGAATCTTCTACCCATAAGCGGACAACTAGGAAAACATGTTATAATAATGTGCTTGCACAGAGGAGGCAGTCATTAATTTTGCCTGGAGGAATTGAGAAGGCCCCAGCTGTTGATTCTTAAAGATGTATAGGAGTTTGCCAGGCAGATAGGTGGGAATGAGGATTTAAATCTGGGCAAAGGCAGGTGGTATATGGAAAAACCAGGTCTGTTTTGCTTCTTGAGATATTTGACCAGAGCTTGCTATATACAGCAGGTACTCAATATGTATTTGCTGCCCAGGTGATTCACAGTCACTACTCAGGGAGAGAATTTGGTAGCCACTTAAAGGTTCAGTTTAAAGTAGAATGAGTAGGGATAAGGTGCAGAGAACCCTGTGCTGGGAAGTGTAAGAAGTTTTCTAGTCCTGCTTTGGCCAGTAACTACCAAATGACCTTGAGTGAGTCACTTTTGCATCAGAAATGCCGCTTCCCAGGTCTAACAGTTGTATCATAGCTCATAATCTTGACTTGATTTAGGGGTCTGTTTTGGAAACCAGCTATCGTTACAAAATTTAGGATTTCTTTTGTAAAGAGATGGAGAAGTTGTTTTATGGTAATAGCTGGCTGGCATCAGAGTCCCTCTTGTGGCCGGGGGTGGGGGACCTTGATCAGACAAACATTTTAATAAGCTTGGGGACAAGACTGAGGGCTGGTAGGTGAGACCTTAGGGCCTAGCTGGTGACTGGCTCTGAGGCTCCAGAGAAAAGGGCTGCTCTGCAAGAGACAAATTTGTTTGTAGCTCCTCACCTGGAGGGAGGAGATAAAAGAACAGGGGGGAGAGAAGGGAGGAAGAAGAAAGATGAGACAAGAGACAGAGCAAGGGCCAGGGCAAAGGGACTCTCCCTGTGCTGAGGTAACAGAAAAGGCCTTCAGAGCTGTGCTCCTCGCACGTCATGGGCCAGATCACCTGGTTAGCTTGGTAATTACCGATTCGGATTTGGCAAGTCTGGGGTAGGGCTCAAGGTTACACAGGTGTTGCTGGTCCTCTGACGATACCTTGAGTAGCCAGGCTGAAGAGAACAGGACAGTCTAATATGGACTGTTAACTATACCTTATGAGATATGAAAAGTATAATATGAAATGTGATTCTCTGGGATGACACCAACTTTTTGTAAGGTCTACCATGCTTTCCTTTAATAAGCAACCTGACAAGTATCAGACATGGATGGAAGCAAGAGCTTGAGGTAGAGACCCCAACCCTCCAAGCAGTCACAGAATTCAGACTTCCACAGACTATGGCTCTCAAAGGACAGGAAAGACCCAGCTGACTGGTATCAGAGTTACACTTTGATTTAAAACCTTGTCATCTCATTAAATTCCCTTCTGAAGGTCTTTCTTCCTGTGGGGAGAAGCCCCAGATCGAGGGGCCAAATTTGCTTATTAGTTTTCCGCTGAGTCCCATCAGAGAACATGGCCAGATGGGTCGTGCTAACTCCTGGACAGCTCTGATGTTTTTATACTCTGGTTTTGTTACATCTTTGCCAACTGCTGACACTTGGGCCTGCTGCACTGCAGTCTACAGGATAGCTGGATAGCCTGGCATCTCGGTGCCTGAGAGTCACATGGACGTGAGTGAGCAGGTGTCGTATCAGTGCGATCTGTCTGGAAGAAGGCTGCTTTTCAGGAGAAGGTGGAAGCACCTGGGCAGCTGGAATGCGGCTAATTGCTCTAATAGCTTTGCTCCTGGCAGGCAGCGGGACGCTCCTCTTTATACCAGCACTGACGAACAGAGCTGCTTTACGACAATGATATTGGCCTTATAGACAGACACATGAGCGTGGCTGTCTGGGTTGGCATCTACATGGATCTCACTGCCATTAAGAGGGGCTCTGAAGTGATAAATTAGACTTTGTTATTTGAGTAGTCATTTCTCTTTCTTTTAGGAAGCCAAACAGCCTTCCTTTTCAATTCCAAGAAGCTACTATGCAGTCATCCCCTGGACAAATCTTGTCACTGCAGACCTTTCTGGGCCTCCAACAAAGGCAGCCACCTGACAAATAGGGGATCCAGCCTTTTAGAGTGATCAGGATGTCCCAAAAGCAAGTGGAGATTGCTTTGGAGGAGGAGGTTTACAGGCAAGTGATTTTTCGTTTTGGTAGAACTAGGTAAGCAGAATTAGGAAAAAGAATGTAATCATCTGAATATGTAATTAGGCCCTGAGTTTATGAATAGAATTTTTTTTTTTTTCAAAAAGTGATGCATTTTGCATTTAAAACAATCTTCCAGGGTGGCACATGGCCCACAATTGTTAAGTTCTTCAGAGCTGTGGTTGTGGGCATAATAATAGTGATCACTGGGGGAAAACAGGGTGGGACTGGAACTAGAAATTATGAATAACCTATATCCTATTTTATTTATATTGCTGCCTTAAAATTAAAGCAGCACCAACAACAAAACACAACAATACAGTTCTTGAGAATTGAAAATGACCCCACATGTATGTGTCTCCCAGGGAACCACTGCTTATAGTATGAGTTTGAAGAAATCTCAGTTTATTGAGGGTGACACCCTTATTTGGTAAATAAGGAAACTGAGGCAAGAGAAGTGACTTACCTAAGGCTACATGGTAAACTACAGACAGAGCCAAGATAGAACTCAGTTGCTTTACCTCTCCCAGTAAAATTCATCCCAATGCCAGAACTGTTTTAGAAGTTTCACTTAATCTGCTTCCATCATCTAAAAAAATGAATTGAGTCATATGTAGAAACTGGGAATATCACGTCAAAGTAACCATTAATAGCATTTAAAAACTAGCTTTCAGCCAGGTGTGGTGACTCACGCCTGTAATCCTAGTGCTCTGGGAGGCCGAGGAGGGAGGATCGCTTAAGCTCAGGAGTTCAAGGCCAGCCTGAGCAAGAGCAAGACCCCATCTCTACTAAAAATAGAAAAATTAGCCAGGTGTGGTGCTGCTCGCATTTAGTCCCAGCTACTTGTGAGGCTTACGCAGGAGGATCGCTTCAGCCCAGGAGTTTGAGGTTGCTGTGAGCTATGATGAGGCCACTGCACTCTACCAGGGGTGACAGAGCAAGGCTCTGTCTCAAAAAAAAAAAAAAAAGAAAAAAGAAAAAGAAATTACAGAGTGTTGACTTCTCAGGCTAGATCATAAAAGACATCGCAGCTTCTGTCTTATTCTTTTGGATCACTCACTCTGGAGGAGGAACTGAGGCCTCCTGCCGACACTGTGTGAGTGAGATATCTTGGAAACGGATCCTCTAGCTTGAGGAAAGCCTTCAGATGATTGCAGCTCTAGCCAACATCATGATTCTCACCTCATAAGAGACCCTGATCCAGAACACTGAAACTCACACTGGAACTCTGTGAGATAGTAAATGTTGAATGTTGTCTTAAGCCACTAAGTTTTGGGGTAATTTGTAATACAGCAAGAGATAATTAATACAGTATGAATCATGAGGGGGCCATTAAAATAATTTCATATTACACTCACCCTAATGAATACTCCATAATGTAATGCTTAAAATCCACATTATTCAAACTGGAGCCCCCGTTTCTTATGGGTATGTTTTTGGTTCCCAGAGACAAATTAATCATCAACTATTTGGCTAGGCTTCCTTGTCTCTTCCAAGCAAGAACTAGGGTATTTACTGAAGTTTGCTTTTCTCAATATTCTCTGAATCTGGCGGGTAAGACTAAGCAGCTTGGGTTTAAAGGTTTTAGGGAATCATGTTCAAGTATATGCAATGGTGAGCCCCTTTGTTCTTGTGTTTCACCTTAAAACCAGAACACAGAACTTTCATAAACCTGTCAAATGATAATTTGCTCATGACTAATATGTAGGGAGTTGGAAAACCAAATGCACAAATATGAGTGAGAACGTTGTGAGGATAAGTGATACATAAATGTACCTTCAGTAAGGTAAACAAGTTGAAGTGGCACACTTGCAGAAATTTATAAGCACTGAAAGAGATCTAAGAGTACCTGGTCCAACCCTTCCATTTGACAGATGGGGAAACTGAGGCCTAGAGTGATCAACGGCTTATGTAAGGTCTTAGACTCATTGTAGGAGTAGTTACTGATTGTAGGAACAGTTATTTATTGAATGCTTACTATGTCCCAAATACTCTAAGGCACTAGAGATACAGAGGTAAGTAACACACTACCCCTGCTGTCAAGAAACTGACAATCGAGTGGGGCCTCAGACCCGTATGCTCCTGCTGACAGCAAGTTCCAGATGTGCTGAGTGCTAAGAGAGGTGTCTACACAGAGCTGTGGGAGGATGGGGGCAGTCATTAATTAAACTGGGAGAGGCAAAGCCTACACGCGAAGAATGAGAGAGGAGTGACGTGAGAGAAGGGTATTTCAGACAGAGGGAAGAGCATGCATGAGCAAAGATATGCAACCTAGTTCACAAAGAACCTCTGACTCAGAAGATATCTTAGAGACCAGCTCTTTACATAGTTTTAACAATTCCTTATATAATATTTCGGAGAGGTGATAATTCAACTTCTGCTGGAACACTCCCAGTGAGAGGAAACATTACCTCATGAGACAAAAAAGGTTTAGATCTAACCTTTTCAGCTGGTGTTCCATGGTGTCTAGGGCTCTGTCAGATTCTACCTCTTCACTGTCACTGAATAACAGGCAGAGTAATATCTGGTCTTTAACTTCCTCTCCAGGGAATAAGAAAATGTCATGTGCTTCAGGACCTTTGACTTAGAGAATGCTACAGCTGGGAGACCTCAGAGACCATTTAGTCCAGTGGTTTTTATCTTTTTATGTGTGACTCATGGATGCCCTTTGAGAACATGATAAAAAATCTAAATGCATATATGCTCCTGACACGCAAGATGCTGCATACTGTTTCAGGGTATTCGTGGAGCCCCAAAGCCCATTCTGGATTAAGACACTTTCTTTTCATGTTACTGATGAAAAACTGAGGTTCAGGAAAGTGGAATGGCATGAAGTAGAACCACGGAGGTAACTGCCCACTGGTCAGATGCCTTTGTGAGCAGAAGACTCAGGCACATGGGTCAGCCCTGAAGTGAGCTGCTGACAAACAGGTGGTGGTCAGCAGAGCACACTGCGCTAGGGTCAATTATAAAGCACAAAGGAGACCTGTGGTAGGAGTGGGAGTGCCATGAGCATTTCTTTTACATATCTGAAAGGTGGTTTATGGAGAAAGATTTAGACTTTTCTCTTTGGCTTCAAGGAGTAGCTTCAAGATCGAAAGGCACAAAAAAACTTTTGCCAGATAGAATCCTCCACAAACGGAATGTGCTGTCTTCAAAGGTACAGAATTCCCTGTCACTTGACTTATGGAAGACACAGAACAACCTTTTGTAGAAGGGACTTAAACATCACAAAAGTTCGAATTGGATGACCAACACTGGACTTGATTATGTAACTCTAAGAGACACACTCAATCACATACACTAGCGAGAAAGCAGTTCAGGTCTCCCAGAGAGCATGGCAAGTGAAGTGAAGAAAGTCCAGTATGGCTGAGACGTCAAGTGCGAGGGGGTGGGAGGGTTGTGGTAGTGGAGAGAAATGGGGGCGGAATATAAGTGGATATGTAAGTGGAAGTAAATGTTGAAGGTCTTACCTAGGTACCGAGGAATGAAAACAAAAGGACATAAAGGACATTTCAAATGAAGAGTGAACACAGTCTATGGTGACAGCACTAGCAACGAGATAAGTGATGAGACAGGTTGTGGTGATGAGCTGTAGGTCTCACATAGTGAGTCTGAAGTGTCAGTGACAGCAAATGGAAATGTCCAGTGGTCTAAAGTGGTTGCAAGTGGCAAAAGGACAGCAAAGTGGAGATGCCCAGTAGGCAACTGAAGATATAGGATTAGGTTTCCAGGAGGTCAGGATGTGAGACAAATTAAGGGGTTATCTATAGAGATGAATTAATTTAAATTTTAAGAGTGGATACATTTTCCAGAGAAAAAAGTATAGCATGAGTAGAAGTCTAAGGAGTTCGCCTTCGGGGCTGACTTCAGTGTGGAGATGGTATAATTAAAAAGACCTGAGAGGGGAGAGTCAGAGAGTTAGAAGAGATCTGAGATTAGAGTGAAATGAGAACCCGGCAGAAAGGAAGCTTCAAGGAAGAAGGCCGATCAGCATAAACATGGTCTTATTTTAGTGTGCATTCAGCTGTATGATTTGGCAGGAAAATTATAGTAATGTTCATTTTGGCAACAACATACGCGGTGCGGCATGAGTTATAAAGTGCTCTTAAATGGATTACGGCTATTTCTTAAATAGTATTTTCTAAAATACCTGCCTAAGAAAACATGACTACAACTTTTTTCTCTCCCAGTTTCTCTATCAGTAAATTAGACATCACTTTAAGTTTCATAAGTTGCTTTCACATCCTCACTTTAAGGAAGGTGATTTCTGCCCTCCTAATGTGATAAGCTGGGAAAGGGACATTGAGGGAACATGATGTGCCTGGACCACCTTAGTCAATGATGCAGCAGCAGCAAGGACCAAGTGCAGCATTCTGATTTTTGTTCCTTAAAGCAAAAACTGAAAGCAAAATTCAACAGTGACTCAGATTTTAAGAAATAACTTTTAAGAAATAAAATTAAAACAAATTCAATCTGTTTCTCCACCATTTAAATATTTGTCTTGGGGATCTATACTACAGTGACTGTAGGAAGTGATGGTTAAACTGGAAGAAACTTGTTTATTTCTAATAATAACACTCAATAAAGGAAAGATTGTAATTGAGATAAAAGAGATTACAATTTTTCCATTTTGGCAATTTAAAAATACTGTTACAAGTCAGCACAGCTCCCATTTAAAAGGGTTTTTAAAAACTAACTTCAGAAACTAAGAACAAAGAGGCCCTATCTTCCATAGCAGTGAAACCAATTTAACAACTGGAGAGGGAGTTGGATTAGATGTTTCCTAGATCCCTTTCTTATTTCAAACTCTCTGGGAATCACAAAAGTCCATGTTAAGAAAAAAAAATGTAAACTATTTTTGTAAGGTCTTAGACCTTACAAAAGGTCTGTGCTATTTAAGCATGCCAATAATTTAAATCCCTTCCCCTGTATAGGAAATCTTCTCACACATAGGTTCTTATTTCCCAGCTCTAAGTTGACCCCACAGTATGCCAGTCCAAACTCTTAGGCCCAGGCATAAGACCTCTGGCAGCACCAAAGGCAAAGAAGAGGAAAGAGGGTCTGCAGATCACTAATGACAAAGACTCCGGGGTTTCTGCAGAACTGGAGATACCTAGAAATCAACCAGAGAGCTGCCTAGAAATCCACTGGTCTAATCTGTCATATTTTTCACATGAAGAAATTAAAGCTCAAAGAGAAATGCCATGTTCAAGTTATCACAAGTAAATATCAGAGGCTGGGATTGAATCCAGGTCATTTCTACTCTACCACAACCTTCTATTCTGCTAGAGAGGGAGAGGTGCAATCCAGGGTCCCCTCTCTCTAATAATGAGGTGGAATGTGTTTGGATTAATACATTCCTTTTTGGGGACATACAAAGTCAGTCATCTTGCCTTTGTAGAGCCCCACCTCATATTTAGGTAGACATGACTTCAAATTCTAATAACAGATTCTCACACATTAAATTGGAATTTATGGGAACATCAGCAAAAGGAAATACAACATTCTATACCTGGCAGAGAATATTTACTTGCAACTTAGGATAATCTGTCATGTACATTACCTACTCAGAGTTGTCACTCACAGGCAGAGAAATTTTATAAGAAGGCTGGAAAAAGACATGTGTAAAGGCTTTAGGTCAACACTAGATTGAAGAGAAGAGAGCCTCATTAAGAGAAGAGTACAATGGCCAGGCGTGGTGGCTCACACCTATAATCCTAGCACTCTGGGAGGCTGAGGTGGGATGTCTACTTGAGGCCAGAGAGCACCTGAGCAAAGGTGAGACCCCATCTCTACAAAAAATATAGAACTTAGCCAGGTGTGGTGGTGCATGCTTATAGTCCCAGCTACCTGGAAGGCTGAGGCAGAAGGATGGCTTCACCTCAGGAGTTTGAAGTTGCAGTGAGCTATGGTAATGCCACTGCACTCTAGCTAGGATAACAGAGCAAGACTTTGTCTCCAAAAAAAAAGTACAAGCTAATATTTCCTAGTATGCTATCTATTTCAGTAGTTTCAGTCACAGAAAATGCTGTGTTTCTGTCAATCTTATCTACTGAAGGCTGACATTATGATTAGCATTCCAGTGCATAATGGTATTTAACTTCTCACTAGAATCATTTATCTTGCCTCTTATTATTACTCCTAATAGTTATTTATTACACTTATGCTTTCCCCTTGTAGGCAATATATGGAAAGATTTAAGAGTTGGAAGAACTCGAGATTTGCAAACATTCATGATATAGTCAAGAAGTTATCCTTCAAGACTCTGCATGTCCACATCTTTATCATCAGAGGTTTGTATCTGTATTTGCTAATGCAATACACTGCTGTTACTTAAAATACCTTTTTCCCCTAACCACAGGTATCAAAGAAAAGGCAAACTAAAGCATAACCTAAAACCAATCATTTATGTGAAGTACTCACAATGTAGTAATAGGCACAAATGGCTATTTTGTATATTTTATATCATTGTCCCCCAAAATGTGAAGTTCCTGAAGTGGGGATTTTGTTTTTTTTAGCCATTTTATCCCTAGGGTTTAGCGAAGGGTTTTGTATGTATAGTGGGCATTCAATCACTATTTCTGGGATAAATTACTTTATTTGGTACAAATTTATTAAGAAATGGGGGGAGGAGAGCAAGTTATTTATACAAGTTGGTTGCTTTCATCAAACGAAAACTAGACTTAGATTGGTCTAGTGAAAGTAGGCTAGATATGGGCATATGTTTCTTTTGGAAAGGCAGGAGGAGCGGTTTTAGCTTACTGTAGGTAGCAATCCCACTCCCGACTCCCTGCCACGGGTCGGGGTGGCAGTGGTTCATTTCTGGGCTGAAACACCAGGGACTGATCTAGAGGAACAGCCACCAAGGAGAGGTTAGGCCTTTATTCTTCACTGCAGCCTCAGTCCCCAGGAGATGGAGTGCTGAGCAGAAGGGGAGAGGTGACCTGGGTATAGGGAGCAAAAGTAATTCAGATTCTTCCCTGTTTCCCTCTGCTGACCACCCCTGCCCCCCACCCCCTCCCACCCTGACTCTGAGTAGTAAGAACACAATCTCCACAGCTCAAACTTACTTGGCAGCCGCATCTTTTCTCAACTGTTCATGCTTCATGAGGAGATTTTTACGGTCTCGGAAAGCTTTCCTGACCTTGTACCCTTTGTAGACAGCTTGGATTTTGAAGGCAGCAATGTCTTGTATGGCTGCGATGGACAGGGCGCCGTGCTCCAACATGAACTGGATCACTTCATGGCGCTCACCAAGCAAAGCGTAATCAAGGGGTGTGTACCTGAAGCAGGAGGAAGATTTTTTTTAAGTTTTGGAATGTAATTCAAGGCATAGTTAAACTGGCAATATTATTATGCGGCAGAAGGAAACTTCATTCAAAGTTGTGGAATATTCCCCAGGCAAAGCCATCTTCTCTGTATCAGGGCTGTTCCTTTTTTCTCTGACAGGCACAAAACAAGGTTGCATACAGCTGGGGGTCAGGCACTTTGTTCTGCTAACCATGTCAATTCCTGAGTTTTGCTCCCTGGCTCACAAACGGGGGGCTATTGGGAACATGTGATCACTCTCCTTTTTCCACATGTGTCAAATAATTCCCCGTGCCTATCTGAAAAAGTACTGCAAATAATGTTCTGTGAGATTCATAAGTTTGACCCCATGACTACCGATACTTATTGCTTATGAAATAGAAAATATGCCTTTAAATGAAGAGAGTTAGTATATGATAAAGATGGCCCTTTAAATCTCTGCAGAAAAGATGGATTATTAAATAAATAGTGTTGGGACAACCACGTCTGTAATCCTAGCACTTTTGGAGGCCAAGGTAGGAGGATTGCTTGAGGGCAGGAATTCAAGGACAGCTTGAGCAAAAGCAAGACCCCTGTCTCTGTAAAAAATAGAAAATTTAGCTGGGTGTAGTGGTGCATGCCTATAGTTCCAGCTACTTGGGAGGCTGAGGCAGGAGGATTGCTTGAGCCCAGGAGTTTGAGGTTGTAGCGAGCTACGATCATGCTATTGCACTCTATCACTGCTGGTGCGACAGAGCAAGACCCTGTTTCTTAAAAACAAAACAAAACAAACAAGAAACAAAGATTATAGATAGTTCCCAGAACAGTAAATAGTAATGGCTCGTAAACATATAAAAATATGTTCAACCTCACCCATTTAAGAGAAATACAAATTAAGACTAACATGAGAGAGTATTTTTCACTGATTATTAGATTAGCAAAGATCAGAAAGGTTAGTTACACAATACACTGGCAAGGCCAGAGGGAGATAAGCTCTCTCATACGCTACTTTAGCTTTAGGACAATTTGCTAATATCGATAAAAATTATTCATGTATATGCACATTGAAGTAGCTGTTTCACTTACAGGCATTTATCCTATAGATCTGCTCTCATATATGAGATGCTTTAAGTACAAGGATACTCATAGAGGCACAGTCTGTCATTGCAAAAGAATGGAAACAACTTCAATGTCCATCAACAGATGACTGGTTAAATAAAGCACAGGCCATCAGTATAATGAAGTCACCTATTTAAGGCAGCCATTACTGTTGTATGTGAATAAATAAGGAAAAATTTCCAGGATTTCTTGTTAAATGAAGAAAAAAAGTAAGAAACAGAGATGGCATTTCCATTTGTATAAAAAAGAATATAAATATATCCTTATATGCTTACCTATGAAAAAATACCTCCAGAAGTTTCCCAAGAAACTGGAACAGTGAGGCCTTTGGTGAAGAAACTGGTCGTCTTAGAGGCAGGGGTAGAAGGGACATTCAGTGTTCACTGAATGCCCTTTGAAATTTTGTTCAGTGTGCACATATAACCTTTTTGATAAATTATTATTTAGAAAAGATGGTTACTGTCATAGTTATATGTTTTAATCTCAATTGGCTCCCTTCTACATGTGTGATTTTAGGCAAATTCCTTTTTTATCTTTTTTATTTTTGAAAATACAAAAAATTGGATAAAGAGAAGAAAATAAACCATCATTTGTACTCCCACCCTCAGAACAAACCACTGTTAATATCTTGGCAGATATGGTTTCTTTTTTCTCAAAGAAAACAGACTGCTTTGTAAAAATGGTATTTTAAGAATTCAGGCCGGGAGAGGTGGCTCATGCCTGTAATCCTAGCACTCTGGGAGGACGAGGCGGGAGGATGGCTCAAGGTCAGGAGTTCGAAACCAGCCTGAGCAAGAGCGAGATCCCGTCTCTACTAAAAATAGAAAGAAATTAATTGGCCATCTAAAAATATATAGAAAAAATGAGCCGGGCATGGTGGCGCATGCCTGTAGTCCCAGCTACTCAGGAGGTTGAGGCAGGAGGATTGTCTGAGCCCAGGAGTTTGAGGTTGCTGTGAACTAGGCTGACACCATAGCATTCTAGCCCGGGCAACAGCTCTGTCTCAAAAAAAAAAAAAAAAAAAAAAAGAATTCAAACTTTGTAAAAAAGTACAAAAATTGAAGCAAAAAAAAAAAAAAATCCCCTCAATTCTACCACCCAACAATGGGAGTGATGACTCACTTCTTAAACAACTTAACTTGATGTTTCTAAGCCCCAGCATTCCTCATCTTTTACACAGATGATACTGCATAGACTTGGCATGCGGAGACAATGGAATATACATGTAAAAAGGACGGCCGTGTGCCGGGCACACAGCAGGCAGTTGATAAATGTCAGCCTTGCTGCTTGGTTTGTGACACCACAGTTGATTACCATAAATATTATTTCCAAAGGACCAAGCTTGTGTTTATGACCACCTAATGACTGCCACTGATGCTGATTTCTCTTGGGTGACTGTGACTAGTCCAGTGAAATCAGAGGTGTTAGGGGAAAATAATCAGGTGATTTATAAGGTGGAAAAAAAATGATGATTATATGGATGCATGATTAAACACAGAAAACCATCTAATGATTATAGAGAAGAAATGATCTCTCTTTAAAACTAACCTAACAGTCACATTAAAAGATGGAAGGAAGAGGCTTCCAGTCTAAGGGTGGTTTGGTTGCTTTAGTAAGGAAACCATCATTTTTGGAGGAAGCCCCAAACGCTGACATTAAGGAACCCCCATATTAGGACAGCTTAATTGGCCACTACTGTTCAGGAACTAGAGTTATAAGTAGAGGTACCCATATAAATTTTAAAACATTATTTATCAGTAGGTAGCATTTTGTAAATTCAGAATTAAAGTCTTACTATATATTCTACAGTGCCTTTCATGACTATACTTTTCTCTAATGGAAAAATTATTATAGAGTCATCAAACAACACAATAGTGCAGTTAAATTGAATTTTAGAGGTCGCTTAGTTCAATATCTTCATTTTACAAGTGAACAAGCAGACCCAGAAAGGTTAAGCAACTTGCCAAAGGTTATGTATTTAGGTTATTAAGTATGGAATACCCGGTTTCCTTAAGTACTGAGTTTGACAGTTGTGACCTCTGACATTTCACTTTGACACTTCTTCTTTTCTTTTTATTGTAAAGGTACATCCTCATTCTTTCAAATGCATGGTTTGGCTTGTGATTATCTTTCAAATTTTTTTAGAGCAATTTTTGTGAAACCATAGATATAAGTCAAAAATTCCTGTTATTTTTTAATATGTGTTCCATTGTGGAACCAATGCAGAGCAGACAGCTCAAAACATTAACAAAGTATTTGGGAAGGATGTGGCTGATGAACACACAGTATGTTGATGGTTTGAGAAGTTCCATTCTGGTGATTTTAATCTTAAAAATGAGCCATGTGGGTGACCTGAGACCAAGGTGGATAACGATGAGCTGAAAGCTGTAGTGGAAGCAAATCCATCTCATCCTATGCGTGAAGTAGCAGCAAGGTTTGGCATTACTATTCCAACAATGTTGAACCATTTGAAACAAGCGGGCAAGGTAAAGACGCTATATAGACAGGTTCTATGTGAATTAAGCATCAGAAGAGAAATCATCTTGAAGCTTGCCTTTTTTGCTGTCACAACATATAGGTGAACCATTTCTACACCATATTGTTACATGTGATGAAAAATGGATTCTTTTTTACATGTGATGAAAAATGGATTCTTTTTGACTATTGCAAGCGTTTGGCACAATGGTTGGATAAAGATGAAGTGCTGAAACATAGTCCACAACCGAATATTCATCAAAAAAACCTAATGGTGTCTATTTGGCGGTTCAGTGCTGGTATTATCCACTACAGCTTCATGCAACCTGGTCAGTCGATTACAGTGGATGTCCACTGCAACCAACTGGATGAAATTTTGAGGACGCTTGTGATTAAGCAGAGGAGATTGGTCAACAGAGATAGGCCAATCCTCTAGCAAGACCACATGTCACAAAAAACAACGCTGCTGAAAGTACACAGGCTGAATTTGGAAACTCTCTGTCATCCATTGTATTCACTAGACTTTGCACCAACTGACTAACACTTCTTCCAGGCTTTGGACCACTTCTTGCAAGGAAAAGTATTCAATTCTCAACAAGCTGTGGAAAACACCTTTGGCGATTTCATCCTCCCTCACTCCCCAGGCTTCTTGGCTGCTGGCATAAACAAGCTACTGTTAAGATGGCAAGACTGTGTCCATAGTTTAGGTGCATACTTTGACTAACTATAATGCTTCTTGTTTGAGATATAATGAACCTTTTGATTTGAAATCAGACATTTCACTTTAATGACCTATAACTAGTGTCTACAGACTGTAGACTAGAACAAAGATCACATTTCCCAGTTCTGTAATTCTTCTACAACACATATATCAATTATTGAATATGTTTCCTACAGAATAAAATTGTTTCTAAAATCAATATGCAAACAACATATATATTTAGTAAGCTTGGTAATTTTTTCTATAACTATATATAGTGCCTTTCCATAGTATATAAGCAGGATTATCAAAATCTGGTTTATGAAATTTAAGGCCCAAACTATGCCTTTACCTACAAATATAACAAAAGGAAAAACATGTTGCATATTATACCCTAAAGAATGCTGGAATGCAAGTCCAAGGACCTATGTGGCCCTAGGCATTCTCTTAACTTCTCTGAGTTTCTATTTCCTCATCTGTAAAAGTGGTAAAGAAGAAGGGAAGAACTAGATCTCTCAGGCTGCTTCTCGGCTGAAAATTGTATTGTCATTTTTTTATTATAAAAAACCTATTTTCATTATGAGAAATTTCAAGCATTAAAAAGTAGAGCTGGGAGCAGTGGCTCACACCTATAATCCTAGTACTCTGGGAGGCTGAGGTAGGAGGATCACTTGAGGTCAGGAGTTTGAGACCAGCCTGAGCAAGAGTGAGATCCCATCTCTACAATAAAATAGAAAAAATTAGCCAGACAGGTGTGGTGGTGCACACCTGTAGTCCTAGTGACTAGGGGGTGGGGGAGGATTGCTTGAGCCCAGGAGTTTGAGGTGGTAGTGAGCTACGATGATGCCACAGCACTCTAGCCTAGGGAGACAGAGTAAGACTCTGTCTCCAAAAAAAAAAAAAAAAAAGTAGAATAGTACAATAATCCTCTTATATACTCATCATCACCCAAATTTTAACAATTTTTTGCTACATTTGTTTCATCCAACATCTTCCTTTTTATCTTTGCTAAAGTATTTTAGAGCAAATCTCAGAACGCCTATCATTTCATCTTTATGCATTTCAGTATTCATCTATAAATATTATGAGCATAGTCACAATGTCATTATTATACTAACAAAATTAACAAGAATTCCTTAGTAAAACCTAGTGTCCACTTTATAGTAAAATTTCCTAAATTCTCTCAAAAATTTTTTTACAGTTTATTCAAATTAGGATTCTCAATTTTTTATTCCAAGCGACAAAATCCAAACATCTAGCAAGGCTTTAAGATTGAAGTCCATATCTAGTGTTTAAGAAACTGACCACATTGTGATTATTACTACTCAATCTTTCTCCAACCTAAGTTCAATTTAGAAACATTCGAGTACTGTGAATATTCCCATTGATGTTAGAGTGAGCCTGTCAGATAGTTATTGACTGAAAGTCAGCAGAAGTTGGCAAAAATTATGTCTATACAGTGTACATCAACTGATTTGTGTTAATGCTTGAGAAGTAAAAATTAGCACAACCATGATGGTAACCAGCCAAGAAACAATGCAGACAAAAACAAAAGATAAGATGCAATTGGACTTGCCATGTGGGAATGGTCTGATAGGATGAGCAGAATGCCTAAACTCGAATGTCAATAAACATAAAGGGCAGTGCCAAGTCCTGACACTTGTGCATCAAGGTACATTGTTGATGAAACATTAAGGAACACTGGAATATTGTCACTGTCACTTTTTATCTATAGATTGGCAGTACAGTTAGGTGGAGTTCCTTTGGTCTTTTTGTCTACAATTAACATATGCTTATTGCAGGAAGCAGTAAACACCTTACTTGCTTGTTTACTTAGGTCTGAAATTCAAGGCTTAGCATAAATATGGGAATTGAATTACAAAAAAATTTTTTTATTGTTTTCTTAAAAAAGCAGTTAGACTGTAAATGCTGTTATGTAAAATAAGTTCTTTATAGAAACAAATAACTAATTCTTAGGATTCTTAATCTTTCTTTCCCATTTTTTTTTTTTTTTTTTTAGTTTCAAAGGAAGACATCTCCAGCTCTCTTACTAACAAGAAAAGGTTCTGAAAGAAGTGGGGAAGAGGTTGGTTCTATGAAGGAAGAAGGTGTTTCCTCTGAGACAGCCTGACCTAGAGAAGTCACTCCTTCTCTATAAATTTTCCCATCTGCTAATAGAAAGGATAGTGTCATAGCAGGGGCCACTTTAGAGCATCCATAAACAATAAAAACTAACAGACCTGGACCAGAGGGAGCTCAGGTATGAAAGTCTGATCACAAACTTTGTTGTTAACTACAAATTACTAAAAAAACTTCCTATATCCAAGACTACCAAGAATCTTTCTTGCTTAGACCTCACATTGTATCTGGCCATTTTTATTGGACCTGGTTTTTGGGCAACAATCCCAGCATAACTCTGTGGACCTTATATTATTTAAGAAATCTGTGTTTAGATTAAATCCTGAACGTTCACTTAAGGAGAAGCTAATGTTTTCATGCTACCTGGTGGCAACTCTTTTTCACTAACTGATAATATCCTCCCCATCAAGAGAAACCTCTTGAATATAACACATTCTTCTGGCCTAACTGAATTCCTGGTCCTGGTCAGTCAGGACTTCACTGACCTTATTCTAGCCACAATCCAGAAAAGGCCTAAAGTTTCCTCACTGCAAGGGCAATATGAGCTTGCCCTTGGTAATAGCTAAAGTTCTGAATAGTTATAAATCCCATGAATCTAAATCAACATTGCAAGGGACTTTTGCTTATTGCTTCTGGTTCAGAATTGATTAGTGTTTCCATATAATTATACTTGTTATTTATGATCCAATATTTAAACTTGAGATATTTTCAATCTAGCAGATAGGATGTGAGATGAACATTGTTATGCTCTTTTTTAAATCACAGCTTACCTCTCTTCATTGTTTTCCATCTGATTAGGGAAAGCAGCAAAGTCTAGTAGTAATTTGATAGCATCAAGGTATCCATTGTTACAGGACCAGTGCAAAGCTGTTCTTCCCTACAGGCATGAATAAAAATCAAGTACATCTGGAGTAAGTATTTTTGGACATATGGTTGTTTATGCTAACTCAACAATATAAGCAATTCCCTCCTTAAATTAATTACAAAAAGGGAAAATATTAAGTATACAGTAGAGAAAACGAATGGCATCTTAACTAAGTGATCATAATTAACGCTATGTTAAGAGGCATTGTATGTCTACAGAGGTGATACCCTGAGAAGGATTCAGTATCACTTATGTGCTATCCTAACCAAAAACGTGAAACATGTAGCTAATGAGGACAAAACATAAGACAAACTCAAATTGAGTCAAATTCTATAAAATAAATGGCCTGATTCTTTTTTTTTTTTTCCCGAACTCCAATATGGTAGTTTATGTGTAAGGCATTTATTCATTTGATTCCATGTTTACACTTACTGGCAAAAGATGTCCATAATAATGGCTTATTCCTCTTTCATGTATTGGATCTACAGCGACATTCTCTATTTATTAGAATTGATTGTGTCTTCACTCTCTTTTTCTTGGTAAATTTGGCTATAGTTTTATCAATATAAAAATAGTTTTATAAATACAGTTTTCAATTTTATTGATTTTTGTTTTCCTATTTTCAATTTTATTGGTTTCTACTCTTATTTATTAAAAGGATATATGTATTCTTTTTTATTTATTTTTTCTTCTTTATTGATGTATACTTTTTTTTTTTTTTTTTTGAGACAGAGTCTCACTCTGTTGCCCGGGCTAGAGTGCCATGGCATCAGCCTAGCTCACAGCAACCTCAAACTCCTGGGCTCAAGCGATCCTTCTGCCTCAGCCTCTCGAGTAGCTGGGACTACAGGCATGCACCACCATGCCCGGCTCATTTTTTCTATATATTTTTAGTTGGCCAATTAATTTCTTTCTATTTTTAGTAGAGACGGGGTCTCGCTGTTGCTCAGGCTGGTTTCAAATTCCTGACCTTGAGTGATCCTCCCGCCTCGGCCTCCCAGAGTGCTAGGATTACAGGGGTCAGCCACCACGCCCGGCCATGGAATGGCCTGATTCTTAAAAATTTTCACTGTCATGAAAGAAAAAAAAAACGATGATTCATTGCTGGAGATAAAGAGGGATATTTCATAGTGTTAAAGGAGTTAAAGAGAAAAATATCACAATCCTAAATCTGTATGCATCTAATAACACAGCTTATAGATGTATAGGAAAAAAATTGACAAAATTTAAAGGGAGACAGTAAAATCCATAATCATAGTGGGAGAGTTTAACCCATCTTTTATAATAGTTGATAGAACGAACAAAAGAGCAGCAAAGGGCTGGGCGCGGTGGCTCACGCCTGTAATCCTAGCACTCTGGGAGGCCGAGGTGGGTGGATTGCTCAAGGTCAGGAGTTCGAAACCAGCCTGAGCAAGAGCGAGACCCCGTCTCTACTAATAATAGAAAGAAATTAATTGG
>CAUYRT010082160.1:0-15712 GCA_963574885.1 Lepilemur ruficaudatus
TAATTTCTTTCTTTCTATTTATAGTAGAGACGGGGTCTCACTCTTGCTCAGGCTGGTTTCGAACTCCTGACCTTGAGCGATCCGCCCGCCTCGGCCTCCCAGAGTGCTAGGATTACAGGCGTGAGCCACCGCGCCCGGCCGATGACCCTGTTTTTTCTAAGGTAAACAGCAAAAAAAGAAAAAAAAAGAGGGAGGAAATACATGTCATCAAATGTAATGTATGAACTTTGTTTTGGCCCTGATTTGAGCAAACTTTTTAAAAACTTGAGATACTGGATGTCTGACATAGAGAATAATTTTTTAAAGATATGATCATGGCAATATTTTTTAGAGATAAATACTGTAATATTTGCAATTGAATGGTATGCTGTCTGGGGTTCACTTTAAAATAATTCAGTGTATGTGTGTATTGGTCTAGGAAAGAGTAGGTGAATGAAGATCAACTGTTATTGTTAATTATTGAATCTGGGCTCTAGATACATGGGTTTTGTTTTTTACTTTTGTGTATGTTTGACATTTTCTATAATAAAAAGCTTAACAAAAAAGTGGTTTGAAGTTCTGCTTGTTGTTTTGTTTTTTTTTTTTTAGCAATACCCCCTAGCATCTTGCAGAAATTTTTTTAACTAAAATACAGGCAATTACTTATATAGTCAGGTTCATTATAATTTAATATGTTGATAGTTTATCCATATATAAACTCAAATATTAGTGTTGTATCCTGGTTCAAGAGATCAGTAGCGTATGAATTTCAGAGCAACAGATGTAGCTGATTTTAATGTTTTTTTCTTTGAATGTGTTATAGTTGAAGCTTCTTGTCATGACGGGGATGAGACAATCGAAACTATTGAGGCTGCTGAGGCCCTTCTCAATATGGATTCTCCTGGCCCTATGCTGGATGAGAAACGAAGTGAGTGGTTATGACTGTTCATCTTCATGTGCTTTGTTAAGTTATTCTTGCCATCTCTCTGTGGTAGATGGTAAATATCAAGAGATTAGAGACTGTCTTATATTTAATTTGGGAAATGAAGCCTTTAGGAAAAAAAGTCATTTATGAGTTATCAAATAGATTGTGCAGAATTTTTCCTCTTAACCTCATTGGTGAAAGTATTTGAGTATTTAGGGTCCAAACTGTTATAATTTAGTCATCTCTATAGATATTCATCAGGGAATAGGGAAAAATATATTGAAAATTTTACTAACACTTCATGGCATAAAATCTACTACCACCTTATTGAATTGCTTTTAAATTCATGTTCTGCTTTGGGCTTTTCTGAAAGGGAAGCAAACTCATGAAATTGATTATTACTAAATCAATTCAAGATACTTGTTGACTATTTAATATATGCATACATTAGGCAATAGCATAATACACAAATGAGCAAAAGTTCATTTCCTTAAGCTGACAGTTTAATTTTGAAGACACTTATGTAAATAACTGCAAAAGCCAAAAATAAAGGCCATGACAGCGATAGCAAAGTGTTCTGTAAGTAGTGAGTATTTAGAGCATTGGAGACAGGCTTTACTGGGGGAGTGTTTTGACCTGGGCTGTAATTGACAAGCTTATAATTGGTAGAGAAGACAGGAAAGGGCATTCAAGCTAGTGAGAATGGGTTGAGCCAAAGACACAAAACCTGTTTAAAAGAAAAAATATATTTGAGATAGAAATGTTTTGGTATAACTGAAATATAAGCTTCATAGTGTGTGGGAAATGAGATTGGAAAGGCAGGCTTAGTCTAGATTGTGGATGCTTTGCATGCTATAGAGTTGGGTTGTTCTTACCTTTTGTCCCCCTATAAACTATGGGAAAATATGTCATTGTATTTTTCTTTCTAATTTTCAGAGTGTACAGTTTTTGTATAGAAGGATATGGTCAGATCAGACTTAGGTTTTAGAAGATAACTCTAGCAACAATGTGAAGAATGGAGAGAAGAGACAGGATCAATTGGTGATAGGAAGTCACGTAAGAAAGACATCGAGATAGTCCAGTCAAGCCTGGCTGATTTAGAGTACTTAATTTAGGAAGAGGAAATAAAAATCAGGGAATAGATTTTAAGATTTTATTTCTAGTTTAACCTTCATAAAACAGGACAGGGCATTATTTTATGAAATTGTTTTGGTTTATAGTGTACAGTTAATTATAATTAGTTCCTTTTATTTCCGTTAGATAATAATATATTTAGTTCATCTGAAGATGACATTGTTGCCCCGGTCACCCACGTATCCGTCACATTAGATGGGATTCCTGAAGTGATGGAAACTCAGCAGGTGCAAGAGAAATATGCAGACTCACCTGGAGCCTCATCACCAGAACAGCCTAAGAGAAAGAAAGGTAGGTGGTCAACTTGTTTAGGGCAAACAGTTAAGTCTTCATGTGGAATCTAGATATAATTTTTATTCAAGGGTATTTCTACACCAGCTAAAACTTACATAAGAAAAAAGTTGAGGGCACAAAACATAAATTAAGAAGTTTTCTTCATAGTAGGGTTATTTTTAAATTAAATTATTCTATGCATTTAAAATATTTGGTCTATCTCATAGAAAAGAGATTTTCCAGCTTTTTAAAGCCTCGAATTTCTACTCAAACTTTTTTATCCAAGTTCATAAAGCACTTGGGGATAAGGGCAGGTCAGCTACCTCCCAAGGAAAGCCACCAGTTGATACTAGTGATTCCAGTATAAGATTCCAGCTGGAAAATATAATGAGTTGAAAACCAGGTAAGTGATTGAAGAGGAAACTGTTAGAACATGTTAAATGGGAACTTTTAACTTTTCCCAAATTGGGCCCACACTTACATTCTAAAGTCTGATACTCATTCCATTTTCATTGCCTTCTGATTCTATTCCTGCTTGTTTAGTATTTTGAGTATAATACCTGGTAATGGTATCACCAGCCACCTAGTAACCTAAGTTCCCGTGAAAGTAAGGGAAATCCAAGAGACAAAAATGAAGAGGAAAGTAAAAATAGTAAGGGACAACTGACATTGCAGCAGCTTGGAAGGCCTGAGAAGGATACATCAAGGGGCTTGGTTTTATTGCCCACGTAGAGGCAGAAGCTTAGGTCTTGGGCCTGTGCAAGATGGGGTATTGGACAGAGACCTTAGCACATAACTGAGACCCTTGATGGGTTACACACCCAGGGGAGAAACATCCGCCCGGTGGCACAGACAGATGTTAAGGAAGCTTGTATTTCTCAGGTCTCTGAGTGGAGAAATTATTCTTAATCTTCTTCTTAATTCTTATTCTTAAGAATTCATAATCTTAGGCCTGTGTTACCCTAGGTTTGCAATTAGATTTAAAACTATCTATGGCTGATGTTAGGAATTCCCAGCCAAGTAATTAACATAAAAGTGGCCCCAGGATGGTAATAACTTTTGGGCACCAGGCAGAAGAAGCTCTTGTAAAATTGCTGTGATGGGTTACACATTCAATCTAGGACACACTTCCTCAGATAAAGCCTTGTTGAAGGTAAATTCACATTTCACTGTCACAGAATACATGAAGAAGACACTCCCTGATGAGAAGCAACAGCCATACAAAGCCCTAGGATTAAATGCTCTAAGAACCATAGGCAATGGAATTATCAAATAGAAGCTTTAAGTGAATAGGATTACAATTTTTAAAGCAAAAGAATAAAAAAACACGGTCAAAGAATAATAAGGCTATTAAAAAAGACCAGGTGGAACTTCCTCTTCTAGTCAAGGTGGAATAACAGAACATGGATTTACCCTCCCACCTGAAACAACTAAAAACACAGACAAAATATATGAAACAATGGTACTGAGGAAATTGGACATCAGTCAACAAAAGCCAGTGATCCCTGAGAGACGAGAAAACAAATGAGGTGAACCCTGTGATTGCCCCACCTTACTGTAGGGAGAAACTTTTGTTGGAAAATAGTTTGTCAGTTTCTTAAAAGAAATATTTTCTTCAAATTAATAAAACAAGATGATAAAAGTTTTTTTGTTGTTGATGTTGTTTTTGCTCTGTTGCCTGAGATAGAGTGCAGTGGCGTCATCATAGCTCGCTGCAACCTCAAACTCCTGGCCTCAAGCAATCCTTCTGCCTCAGCTTCCCAAGTAGCTGGGAGTACAGTTGCGTGCCGCCTTGCCCTGCTAATTTTTCTATTTCTAGTGGAGATGGGGTCTCACTATGTTGCTCAGGCTGGCCTTAAGCGATCATCCTCCCTTAGCCTCCCAAAGTGCTAGGATTACAGGCGTGAACCAGCTCACCTGGCCTTAAAAAATTTAATGTATACTTAACATGTGACCCAACCATTTCACTACTGAGTATTTACCCAAAAGAAGTGAAACCATATGTAGACAAACTTGTGCGTGAATGTTCTTGGCTGCCTTATTTGCAATTGCCCAAAACTGGAAGCAATCCAAATGTCCATCGACTGATGGTTGGATAAAGAAATATGTGGTATATGTAATAAAATACCACTCAGCAATAAAACAGAATATACTATTGACACATGCAACAAAAATGGGTGAATCTCAACATAATTATGCTAAGGGAAAGAAGCCAGACAGAAAAGAATATGCTTCTATTGTTGACCCTCAAACAATGTGGAGGGCACCTACCCCCTGTGCAGTCAAAAACCTGTGTGTAACTTTTGACTCCCCAAAAACTTAATAGTCACCTGTTCACTGAAAACTTTACTGATAACATAAACAACCGATTAACATGTATTTTGTCATTTGTATTATGTCCTATATTCTTACAATAAAGCTAAAGAAAAGAAAATCGTAAGGGAGAAGAAAGTGGGAATAAAGAAAATGTTATCTACCAGGAAAAGTAGATAAACAGTATAAAATAAGATAGCAGGAGGTTACCAAAGTCTTGGCTTCCAATTGTCGTGAACACAGTCAGCCAGAGGAATCTGCCTCATGCATGGCTTCTCTGAAGGTGTCTGCAGTGATGAAAGTTGAGATGCCTGCCTGACTAGTATTTATTTGGCAGTCGTAAGAGGGGCCTGAAGAGTGGCCTTTTTATCCCCTGCTGCCTTAACTTTCATTCACCCCAGTGCCTTTAGAAATGTTTTTGTATTCAGATTTTGGGGATGGGTTAACTAACCTCATGATTTTTAGCTCTAGCAATTCTAAGTTACTGCCCTATATTGTATTAACCGAGAATTCACCAGTGTGATCTAGACCAGAGAGTCAGCCTCAAGAATGCCGGGTTAGGAGGTAGTAAGTAAAATATTCATTATTTCTTACATACAGAATGATTATCTCTTCAGACAGCATGATCATCTCAACCTAAATACAAGGCAACACTGCTACCAAGCTGTCGTTAGAGAAGATCACAAGGCTTTAGAATAGCTGATTGACTCAGATAAGGCTGTTGGGATAGACTTATTTAGAGATTGATGATGGGTGTTTAGGAAGTTTGCTGTGAATTGAAAGAGATACAAAAAAAAAATAAGATGTTTAAAAATACACAGGAACCAGGCCCTGTGGTATTGCCTATAGTCCCAGCTACTTGGGAGGCTGAGGCAGGAAGATCACTTGAGCCCAGTTCTGGGCTGTAGGGTGTTGTGCCCGTCAGGTATATGTACTAAGTTCAGCATCAAAATGGTGATGACCTGGGACCAGGGGACCACTAGATTGCCTAAGGAGGGGTAAACTGGCTCAGGTTGGAAATGGAGTAGGTCAAAATTCTTATGCTTATTAGTAGTGGGATTGTGCCTGTGAATAGCCACTGCAGTCCAGCCTGGGCAACATAGCCAGACTCCATCTCTAAAAAATAGATGAATAAATAAAATGCATAGGAAAAATGTGGTTCACCAAAATTTTGCCTTATATATTTTTCTGTATTTCTAGAGTTTGGGGAACTTTCTAATATTTGGGAACTGAGTGCAAGCCTGTGTTTACAGAGAGAAAAGCTAGAAATCCACTTCTCCTTCCTTAAAAAGTTTATATAACCAACAAGCAGACAAACGTATATGACATGTATTTTGAGCCCAAATTTTATCAATGTCGAGTATTCTCCAAAATTTTAAGAAAGAACTATCAGTATAATTACCTCAAAGGCAAGATGCAATATTTTTAATTTAACCTCATTTTTACATATATAAGCTAAATTATTTCTTACATAAGTATGTTTGTGATCTAACCTACATTAATGTTCAATTTTTACTGAAGTTTTCCTTTTAGTAAACAGCATTTTACGAGACCTGTATATGCGACCCTTATATAAAGCATTTGGCCCTTGAAATTTAGGATAAATGGCAAATAGCTAAATTGTCCATTCTGTCTCACTTTTGAAGGCAAATACTTATGCAGAGCTGTTCTTATTTCAGGGAGAAAAACTAAACCACCACGACCAGACTCCCCCGCCACTACGCCAAATATATCTGTAAAGAAGAAAAACAAAGATGGGAAGGGTAAGTACTACTATAATTTCCCTGTAATACTTACTGGTCAAATAACCTTCAGATTGTTTTATAGCAGTGGTCCCCAACCTTTTTGGCACCAGGGACTGGTTTCATGGAAGACAATTTTTCCATGGACAGAGGGTGGCGGATGGGATGGTTTCGGGATGATTCAAGCGCATTACATTTATTGTGCAGTCAGACCTCTCTGCTAAAGATAATCTGTATTTGCAGCCGCTCCCCAGCACTAGCATCACTGCCACAGCTCCACCTCAGATTATCAGGCATTAGCTTCTCATAAGGAGCGCAACCTGGATCCCTCGCATGCGCAGTTTGCAGTAGGGTTCGCGCTCGTAGGAGATTCTAATGCCACCACTGATCTGACAGGAGGCAGAGCTGAGGCGGTGATGCAAGCAATGGGGAGCAGCTGTAAATACAGATGAAGCTTTGCTGGCTCACCCTCTGCTCATCTCCTGCTGTGCAGCCTGGTTCCTAACAGACCACAGACCAGTACCAGGCGCAGCTTTCTAGCATCTGCATATTGTAAGTAGAAACCACCAGCTTTCTTAATATGTTGAAATGGATCTTACTGCTGCCACATGCTTATTAGATACAGCTGCCAATTTCTGTAAAGAAACTGGTTAAGGCAGAGCAGGGTGGCTCACGGCTATAATCCTAGCACTTGGGAGGCCAAGGTGAGAGGATTGCTTGAGGCCAGGAGTTCAAGACCAGCCTGGGCAACAGTGAGACCCCATTGCTATTAAAAAATTAGCCAGACATGGTGTACACACCTGTAGTCCCAGCTACTGGGGAGGCTGAGGCAGGAGGATCTCTTGAGTCTGGAGTTTGAGGTTGCAGCGTGCTGGTGCACCCTAACCCAGACAACAAGAGTGTGAGACCTCATCTCAAAAACAAAACAAAAAAAAAAGACACACTGGTAATAAAGTAGCCAAAGAAATTAATTTGAGTGATTGTTACTTACCTGTTAAAATAATCCATTCCTTTCATTTAATAATGAGGCTCTTAGAAGAGTTCAGCCACGTTCGATTTTCAGTTCATAGCACTTTATTACGTTGTCTTGGAGTTCAAGTATTTTCATAACTCTTGCCCAAATTTGAAAAACACTGCTATGGCTGATCTTCAGGTTCTAATACAGAAAGAATAACTATGGAAAGGTTTTGTGTAACTCTTTCATGTTTCTTCTATGTGATGGTTCTTAAAGAGGTAGAAAAAAATTGTCTCAAAATATGTTCTCATCTTTCTTAGACCTTAAAAATTATGACCATTATATCACCAATACTAACTGAATTATGTAATATTTTTGTATAACTATAGATGGAACTTTTATGACTTTTAGTTGTGTTGTATTGTGCTCTTTTACATGAAATTTTGGTCATTCCAAAAGAATTTATTTTTCTTTCAGGAAACACAATTTATCTTTGGGAGTTTTTACTGGCGCTGCTCCAGGACAAAGCTACCTGTCCTAAATACATCAAATGGACCCAACGGGAGAAAGGCATTTTTAAATTGGTAGATTCTAAAGCAGTGTCCAGGTTGTGGGGGAAGCACAAAAACAAACCTGATATGAATTATGAGACCATGGGACGAGCACTCAGGTATGTGAAGTTTTTGTAGTTAATTGTGTTAAGGATATCATTTCATAAATACTAAAAAAAAATAGGTAACTTTAAAAATTAAAGGATTAAAGAAATGGTGAATTTTATAAATTGAAGTGCCAAAACCACAATACTCATAGATATCATTGTGCATTTAAATTGAAATCTTACTCCAATCTGGGAAAATGTTTTTCTTCCAAAAAAAAAACAAATCTTCATTGCAAACAACAGATACCTTTCTTACAAAGAGATCAGAGAGCCAGGCGAGGTGGCGCACATCTGTAGTCCCAGCACTTTGGCAGGCTAAGGTGGGAGGATCACTTGAGCCCAGGAATTTAGTGTTACATTGAGCTATGATCAGTCCACTCCACTCCAGCTTGGGGGATAGAGAGGACCTTGTCTCTTACAAACAAAAAAAAAAAAAAAAAGAAGGGAAGGATCAGAAAATGTCTATCATCAGTTGTCAGTAGGCTATCAGGTTCATATGTTTCAAGCTATTAAACTTAAATTCAGCAAAGTACCAACAGTGGTAATGCAGGTACTTAGTAAGAGGTAGAATAAATTAATACTTCAAGAATACTAGACAGTGAACATTTTGAGCCATTTTATTTATTCTTTTTTTTTTTTTTCAGTTCTTTTTTAGGACATAGTCTCACTCTGTCACCTGGGCTAGAGTGCAGTGGCTTCATCATAGTTCATTGCAACCTCCAACTCCTGGGCTCAAGTGATCCTCCTGCTTCAGCCTCCTAAGTAGCTGGTAGCTGGGACTACCAGCACATACCACCACACCCAGCTAATTTTTTAATTTTGTGTAGGGATGAGTTCTCACTGTGTTGCCCAGGCTGGTCTCAAACTTGGGCTTAGGCGATCCTCCCCTCTTGAACTCCCAAAGTGCTGGGATTATCAGTGTGAGCCACCACATCTAGCCCCATTTTATTCTTAAGCTCATTCTTAGTTAGTTTTTCTATGATAGTGCCATTTATTCTTCAAGGTATGCATCTATTTGAGAAAGATTTGCTAGAAATAGTAATGATCTGAATGAGTTTTAGAGTTTATATAATTTGGCAATCTTAAATTAGAACTATTTAGTTACAGTTTTTAGTTTTTTTAATTTATACTTTTTAGGTTCTTAATTTTATTAAAATTGATGACAAAATTTGGATCACTTCTACGGTACATCGTTAAATCTTATACACGAAACTGAATTAAGTTTACTGAATCAAATTTAAACTGGTAGGAATGTTGATAGGAAGCTGTGGAGGGGGAAAAAGTTTCTTAAGGTTTGTAGTAGATTTGATTATCCTGACAAGTTAGCAGAAGGGTAGAGGAAGGAAGAAAAGTGAAGGGCCAGAAGATTCTTTATCAAAAATCTCCTCAATAGAATTGGTTTTAGATTTAGTTGGTAATAAGGACTCTTCTCTATCTATGCATAAAGGTATGTGTATCTAAAATGTATGTGTATATAAAATAACTGCCCTTCATTTAGAAATTCTTTTCTCACTTGTTTGATTCCAACTTTTAAATTTTCTTTATGATTAGGAAAATTTGATTTGTTGAATACTATTTTATGTTTGAGCGAATAAAATATTGATGAAATTGTCTGCTTTGAATAGGTACTATTACCAAAGGGGTATTCTGGCAAAAGTGGAAGGTCAGCGCCTGGTGTATCAGTTTAAAGAAATGCCAAAAGATCTCATATATATAGATGATGAGGATCCAAGTTCCAGTGTGGAATCTTCAGATCCATCACTATCCTCAACAACCACTTCAAGTAGGAGCCAAGCAAGCCGGTCAAGAGTACCTTCAAGTCCAGGGATAAAAGGAGGAGCCACTACAGTTCTAAAACCAGGGAATTCTAAAGCTACAAAACCCAAAGATCCTGTGGAAGTTGCACAGCCATCAGAAGTTTTGAGGACAGTGCAGCCCTCACAGCCTCCATATCCTACCCAGCTCTTCCGGACTGTTCATGTAGTACAGCCAGTACAAGCTGTCCCAGAAGGAGAAGCACCCATAACCAGTAGCATGCAGGATGAAACATTAAATTCTTCCATTCAGAGTATTAGGTAAGAAAACTAAAGCTGCCAGTCATATCACTACATGATGTTTCTGACCAGAGCCATTGTTTAAGTGGATCAAGATTCATCTGATGACATGGGCTTTATCGGGGGGGGAAAAGATACAGAAGTAAAAATAAAAATAGATTTCAAGCTAGAACTCTTGGTCAACAGATCATTTCAGGAGCAATATATATTACATTAGTCCTCTGACTATATCAATAATTCCTTATTTTTCAGCCTTGACATTATTGACATTATTCTATCAATTTAAGTCTAGTCTACTGTACCTTCATATAACTGGATTGATCTATTTAAGGAGTGATTTAAATGTGAGAAAATCCAGAGACTGGTTTCATATCTTTATTCAAATCAAGTCAAAAGCAATACAAATTCAACATAAATTGACATATTATGACAGTAAGAGTACATTGAGTTTCAGAAAATAAATGTTATTCCTTGGGAAGATCCTATCTTGGAACAGTTCTAAAGTTCAAACAGGTAGGGAGGCCAAGAATCTAAAGTCCTGGTTTTCAGGCTTTTAGAGTGGCAGAAGTTGGAAAAGTGGCTGTGTTAGTTTAATCAAATCAGATTGGCCTCAGAGCCCCAGGAAAGATGCTAAACAACAAATTGACCAACAGAACCCTGCATGCTTTGGGTCCAGTCTTCTGAAGAAATTTGGGACTCTTCTCAGCTGATTTAGAATGGAAGCAAGAAAGGAAGGCAGAAAATTGGACAGATATTTGCAGCACTCTCTTTTTCTGTTTATATTGTCATTCATTTCTAGAACACTAATTATAAAATATGAGCCCTTCTAAAGCCAATAAAAGTGATTCTTTGATTATTTTAATTAGTAGACTTCAGTCCTACATTTTTACATTCCAGAATATAAATGCTAAGATTTTGTTCAACTGATCTTGAAGTAAGTTATATTACCTAGAATCAAGACCAACTTGGATGATTCGGTTGTCTTTGTATAGTCAATTTAAACTCTTTGACACTGTGAAAATCTAATTCCCTTAAGTCTTTAGTTGATTTGCAAGCAAAGTACAAAGATGACATTTTTCATTTTAATTTGGATGATTTATTAATATCTCAGTAACTGTTATTAAAGGAGTGCAGGTTGAGTATTCCTTATCCAAAATGCTTGGGACCAAAGGTGTTTCAGATTTCAGATTTTCAGATTTTGGAATATTTGCATTATACTTAACTTTGGTTGAGCATCGCAAATCCAAAAATCCCAAATCTGAAATGCCCCGTGAGTATTTCCTTTGAATGTCACATTGGTGTTCAAAAGGTTTTGGATTTTAGAGCATTTCAGATTTCATATTTTTGGGTTTGGAATGCTAAACTGGTACTTATTTAGCTGTTTTCCTTTTAATGTTTTATTTTCTTTTGGGCCCTGTTGGTTATGTGTGATGACTGGTGGTACCTCTCATTGGTTTCTAGGCTGTTTGTTGCGTTTATTTGTGTTGATAGGAGATATACAATAGCCAGTTAGTCACTGAAACCCCCTTCTTGGAATGATTCAGTGGAATTTTTTAGCATCTGTATTCAAAATTACCGTTTTAGACTGTAAGAATAAGAAACAAAACAAAAAACACTTCTAGGTTTGAAAGATACTAAATTGTAGATATTATATGGGATACTATAGTACTCTGAATTTCAATTTCTGATTAATACCCAATGCCAGATATTAAAACATATATTGTAAGACTTGCCAGGAAAATTCAAAGCTATACTCCCTCCCATTGGCTTTTAAACTGTCCTTGGTGTACCTTTCAGAATCTTCATTTCCAGGGTCCCTGAGAGTTCCACAGACTGTTCCTGCTTCTAATATTTTTTTTTCAGACCAACCTATATATTTATATTATTATGTGTCATTTTTCTAAAGTAGCTTTGTTATGTTTCCTTCTTGCTGCTTTTGTTAAGTCCATGTTGCACATAAGAGTGCAGCCCAATTTCTGTAGCCTCAGCTGCCAGCTCTCACCCTCTACTAATAATTCCTTCCTTATTTACTTTCAGATAAAGCTGACTAAGCCTTGCCTGTTTCTCAGTCTGTTACATAAACCTGGTGTTTCAGTTTATCTTAATGCATGTCTCTTCCTATATATTTAAGACCCATGTTTTATTCGTTGTCATTTTCCAAGCACCTAAAATTGTATGTAATGTGTCAGATACATTCATATTTATAAAATTTATTTCAAAGTGATGTATATATTCACTCTTATCTCCGCTTAATGAGTTCTCTAAGTGGACTACTTAATATAATAAAGAAATACAAAATTTAACTTTTTTCAAACTTTAAAACATACATTCTTATAGTAAATCATTCCTATATTTATATGCTTATATGTATACACATATTCTTAATCACTTTTTAAAAAGTTATTCTCTTACTTGGTTAGATCTTTTATTTTTCTCCTTAAAATTCTAGTTATTATCAAGCAGTGAACCCTTTAATAGAATGCATTTTATTCCCTGAATTACTAGATGTGGAAAGGCAAAAGCTAATAGATAGGAACAGTCTCTGAAGACTTACAGCTGCTGAATATGATTGCTCAGGCTTTGCTATGGTCTTGTTCCTTTCCATTGTATAGAAAGAAAGAAAAAATGTTAAATTTCAAGCAAATTATAAATCACTCTGAAATTTTAACAAATTATTAGAATAGTTTTTTATTAGAATAAGTCATTTCTGGTTTAGTTATTTTTTGTTTACATTTTTATGATTATCCAACCTTTTATTATGAAAAATTAAGTGTCAGTCTATAACTCATAAGAATAGAGACATTATCCTAAATAATCATAATATCACTCACAAGAAAATTAACAGTAGTTTGGCTATATCTTTCTTGATTTTATTACTACTTATTAATAAAATCAGAGAACTTTTAAAGAAATTTTTGTAGGCCAGGAGCTGTGGCTCACACCTATAATCCTAGCTAAGCACTTTGGGAAGCTGAGGCAGGAGGATCACTTGAGGCCAGGAGTTCGAGACCAGCCCAAGCAATATAGCGAGATCCCGTTTCTACAAAAAATTTTTACAAATTAGCTAGGTGTGGTGGTGCACATTAATGTTCCCATTTTATAGGTGAGGAAACTGAAGCAAGGATAGGCCAAGGAGTTTGGTAACATCTAGTAAGTGGTGGAGATAGTGTTTTAATGCAAGCAGTTTAGCCCAAAGCAGTGAGGTTAATGACTTCCCTCACTGCCTACTGATTTACATAAGTCACATGAATTATCAGTTATTTACAATGAGGCAGCAACATAATTTTTTTCCTCTTCATTTCTTTTCATCTCACATAACTGCATCTATCTATATTAAATCAATTAAATTTTTCTTAATAGACTCATGGTATGTGTGCTCAGTTTTTTACAAATTTTAATTTGACTCCAGCTTCATGTTAGTCAAAGAAACAACAAAAATAAACCTGTCTATGTGGTTTTTCTGTGATTAAAAAAACAACAAATCAATCTCTAGGTAAAGTATTTTCTGAAAATTGTCCCTGGGTAAACTTGGAAGTCCACTTACCTACCATAACTTTTTTCTCTAGAGTATTTTTTTAAGTACTAATAGTTTGTCTTAGGGTATTTTAAATAAATTATCCTCTAAAAATGGATGACGTGTAGGTTGCCTTACAGGCAGTGTAATGGAGTAGGAAGAATGTAGGCTCTCCAACCTTCCACTTATTAGATAATATTTAACCTTACAGGTGGTTGAGACAATCAAAGGACACTTTTTACACTTAAGTAGATCTTCAGCAAAAGCTTAATGTTATGTTGTGTATTTTTCTTAACCTTAGAAATTTTGATAATAATAAATTACCAATATCGTGCCAGTTGTTTACAAGCAGTTTAGGAGATTTTTAATATGTAATCAGCTATAATATAATCTCTGTTATGTAACATAATCAGATACAACTGACGGTTTAATCATTAACTAAGAAAAAATTTTTAAAGTACTCTGGTTAGGGAAGGCTTCATAATTTTATGCTTTAATATCTAAGTTTTTATTAGTAAAAACTGTTCCAGAATTTGCTCAGATAAGCCAATATATTTACATTGTAGATACTGTAGGTAAGTCTATATATTTTCTGACAGATGGCAGTCGGATATCTGAGGCAAAGGACATATTTTTCTAATTTGAACAAAAGCATGGAAGGCCTAGTGGCGCCCCTGATTAGCAATATGGAAAATTTCCAAGTACATTATTCCTTGTGTCACACCTTACAGAGAAGGAAAGGGGAGAGGTGTGTATTAAAGAGTTTTAAGTGCCCATCATATAAGGATATCGTAGTAAATATTCATCTTTAGCTGTAGTTAACTATTCAGGACGTAAAAGGCAGCAGTACTTTGTAATGGCACATAGGCTCTGCAGTCTGCTGGCCTCTTATCTAACTGGTCATCTTATGCAAGTTGTTCAACCTCCTTGTGCATTAGTTTTCCCATATGTATAAAATGGGGATAATATTTATAGGGCAGCAAGGTTATACATATTTATATATACAATCTGAGTGCTAACTACATGCAACGTACTATTTTATCCATATGTACAAGTAAGTAAACTCTTCGTATGGGAAGCCCTTCAAGTTTTTTAAATTTAAAAATGGTATCTGGCTGTAGGGTCAGATATCATACCCAGATTCATATTTCACGCAGGATACCCTGAGTCAGGTGGGCAGGAGAAGAAGGGAGGCACAGTGCATTTTGGAAAAACTCCCCAGTCCCAGGGTGATTCTATTTCCTCCCAACTCATCCCTGCCTGCCCAGTAATTTTAGTACATCTGGTCTTTATTCCTAGCCATACCCTGTCTACCTATTAAATCTTCATTACTCAACTCATGATGCTCTCTTCTAGCTCTGTCTTTCAAGAGAGCTGTTAATAACCTGCTGTAGACTGATGCTCACAGTGGTGACTTGAGAAGCAGCATCCTATATGAATGGGTGGGCTCTAGTTATCCTGTGTCTTCCCACTTCCTTTGTACTTAACCTGAGTTGCACTGGATCTTCGTTTCCTCTTTCCACCTAGGCAGTTTGTCTTTTCCTCCAGAATTTCATTTTTCATATGTGAGAAACAGGCCACAAAACTTTAACTTACTAAAATTTAGCTTTAATAATCTGTAATGTTTAACATTTGGTTTATGGGGACTAATCTAGCTGTTAGCCATCTGAAGTAGCAATCAAGTATCTTTTAAAAAATACAGAATTCAGCCAGGCACGGTCCCTCACGCCTGTAATCCTAGCACTCTGGGAGGCCGAGGCAGGAGGACAGCTCAAGGTCGGGAGTTCGAGACCAGCCTGAGCAAGAGTGAGACCTCTTCTCTACTAAAAATAGAACGAAATTAATTGGCCAACTGAAAATATATAGAAAAAATTAGCTGGGCATGGTGGCGCATGCCTGTAGTCCCAGCTACTCAGGAGGCTGAGGCAGAAGGATCACTTGAGCCCAGGAGTTTGAGGTTGCCTTGAGCTAGGCTGACGCCACAGCACTGTAGCCAGGGCAACAGAGTGAGACTCTCTCTAAAAAAAAAAAAAAAAAAAAAAGTATTAAAGTTTTAAATGATGTAGCATATGCTAATTTTCTCATTTTAATTTCATAATCTCAATAGGACTATACAGGCTCCAACCCAAGTTCCTGTGGTTGTGTCTCCTGGGAATCAGCAGTTG
>CAUYRT010082164.1:0-14903 GCA_963574885.1 Lepilemur ruficaudatus
GTAAGTGGGGATGTCTAATGCTACCTCAGATTGCTCCAGACTACTGTCATTTTTAAATAGCTAAACTTATTTTCTTGTTTTAAGTTGTAGTTTTATGGTTTCCTGTCCCTTGTATGGTGGGAGCTGTCCAAGGTCTGCCTCCAACCTGCTCCTGACTGAAGGCTCCCCATATGCAGTGGGCATATAAGAAATATGGCAGAAATATTCCTTTTAAGTGTCTACTTCCTCATTTTTTTGAATGACTTACCAAGACTGGGGTGATCTCAAAAAAGCATGTAGCTCCCTAAGTAAGAGAGGATTTGCTCATCTACACCCTATTTGGGATATCTTCCCATATTTATTAATATTAATTTTGAGAATATATTGAGATAGCTCATTTGTGTTGCCACATGCCCATTCTGAGCTGCCAATTCTCCACAATGTCTGCATGCACCTATGTATAATGCATCACAGATAGATTACTGTGCCCCAGTTCAGTCTTAGAATTCTTGTCCACAAGAGCCCTCCTGTAGCCACTGTGAATTAACCAGACATCTTATGAGATAAAAGCTATTTTCTGGCTGTGGCCTACTGTAGTCTAGTGCTGAATCAGGAACTGTAGATATTATGTAAAGGCCAACACATTTATTTTCTAGGTTGCTTATAATTAAACTGAAGAAATGAAATATATCTGGGTCATTGAAAGGCAGTATTCAAATGTGTCCTCTCTGCAGGAGAAGGAGAATCAGTCACTGTATTTGGTTCTTTATCCTGTTTATCAAGCATTAGCTGAAACATTGGGGTTTGTATTAGTCAAGGTCCTCCAGAGAAACAAAACACACACACACACACACACACACACACACACACACACAGATTTATTATGAGAAGTTGGCTCATGCAGTTATAGAGACTAAGAATTCCCACGTTCTGCCATGTGCAAGCTGGAGACTCAAAAAAGCTGGTGGTGCAGTGTAGTTCAAGGCCAAAGAGCTGAGAAGTTAGGGAGGTGAAGATGCAAATCCCAGTCTGAGGGCCAGAGGAGTTGAGATGAGATGTTCCAGCTCAAGCAGTGAGGCAGAAAAAAAGAGCAAATTCCTCCTTCCTCTGCCTTTTATTCTCTTTGGGCCTTCATTGGATTGAATAAGGCCCACCCACGTGGGAAGGAGCTACTTAACCGAGTTTGGTGATTCAGATGCTAACCTCTCAAAACAACTTTTAATCTAGGTGCCCCCGGAACCATTCAAGTTGACACATAAAATTAACCACTTCCAGTTAGATGACACTGAGAGCTTTTGTAACCTTGGAAGCTATTGTTCTGTCAGAAACCAAGCAGCCCCTAAAGCAGTGGTGATCAACATTGAGATGCATGAAGACCACTGGAAGAAATTATCTAAAATGCAGATTTCCTGGGTTCTACCCCAGGATCTTCATTCAATAAATACTAACTTAAGCCCAGCAATCCAGATTTTCATAAGAACCTTGCTGATTCTGATAAAGATGGTCTGAGGACCCCACTTTAAAAAATATTAGGGGCATGGTCTCCAAAGTAAGGTATGCATGCCTCTGCTACAAGCGACAATTCTTTATGGTGTGGGAAAATTTTGAGAACTTTTACTTACATATATCTTAACAAAGAAAAGCTCTTAAGCTCTACTGCTCATTGGCACTGGTGCCCTCATTGGATCTGTATGATAGTTAGTTAGTCATGTACTGTACAAAACCTGCAGAATCCCAAGGAGTTGAGTGGGAGTGGAAGCTGACTTGCGTTTTGCTCACTGTGAAGCAGTGAGGTGTGTGTTGCTGGGGTAAATCTCCTTAATGGTCAATGGTCTTGTTTAACCATACCACCCCTCACAAAATGAGCAAGAAGCTTAAAAGATTTCCACAAAGAGCACATGAATAGATAATGCCAAAGGAACATCCGCAGGGAGCAAAAGAAAATGGCCATGCTGGCATTTGTCCCACTCATTCAAAGCTCCAGTCAACTACATTAAGTGGTAAAAAAAAACCAATGACAATCTAATCAGATATGATTACTAAGAAGACTATTTGAAATATGGATTTACAGCCACTGTCATTAATGATTAACCTCTCCCAAAGTGCACATCATGCCTCAAGACATTAGCTAACATCATTGTGATCAGCACAGCAGGAGAACAATTTGGGAGGCAGGAGAGAGTAATGCAAAGATTAGGACTCAGGTGCTAGAGCCAGACTACTGGGTTTGAATACAAACTTTGGTGCTTACTGGCTGTGTGACCTTACATAAGGTACTTATCTGTACTGTCTTAGCCTGTTCTTGCTGCTAATCACAGAATTACCTTAGACTAGGTAATTTATAACAACAGAAATTTATTTCTTTACAGTTCTAGAGGCATGAAAGTCCAATTTCAAGGAGCAGGCAGATTTGGTGTCTGGTGAGGGCTCTCCGCTTCAAAGATGGTACCTCTTGTTGCTTCCTCAGAAGGTGGAAGAGTGGAGGGCCCAATCCAGACACTATACAACAAGACCGAGACCATAACCAAGGCATTTCTGTTATCACAAGAGGCTCATTCTCTGTTCTGTGGCAAAGTATCTTGGAAGGCCACAAGAAGCCAAACAAACACCCTCAAGCCCTTTTATAAGAGCTTTTATAAGCCCATTTTTAAGTCCCAATCCCATCCATGAGGGCAGAGCTCTCTTGATCTCATCACCTCCTAAAGGCCACTCCTCCTAATACTATCATATTGGGGGTTAAGTTTCAACAAAAATTTTGGAGGGACACAAACATTCAAACTCTGGAATTCTTTCCCTTAGCCCCCCAATTCATGTCCTTTTAATATATAAAGGCAAGGTCAGCAGTCTGAAATGTTGGTTCTTGGCGTGCTCTTGGCCAAAGAGTGACCAGATACACTGAAAGCAAGGTAAACAAGGTTTATAGAGGAGAGAAAGATAGGATTATAGAGCAAGAGCTAGATATAGGTTTACAGAGTAAGAGCAAGATACTTTGCCTCAGAACAACGAATGGGCCTTTTGTCATAACAAAAAGACCTTGGCTATGGTCTGAGTCTTGTTTTATAGTGTCAGGATTGGGCCCTTCCCATGGTTCATACATCACCATGAACCATTTTGATGGACAGTTGGGAGTTGTTATATGTCCTGATTCTTCCTGCATATGCAGATCTCCCATGATCCTCTCTGAAAGCCCATTTTAGGGGGATGAACCACAATGTAGATCGAAGCTAATGATGTGATAATTAGCCTTAGGTTGTCCTAGGTCACCTTCCAGACCCTATTGTACTTCTGCATTCTATTGCAGTTGGCGCACTAAGTTCTGATTGGCAAACTCATAGGGAGTTCCCTCCTCCCCCAGATGTAGCAATTGCTTGGGGCACCCACCTTTGCCCCCAGGAGGGCTGAAGTCCCTCACTAGCTACCTAACATAATATGCATTCATTTCATCTTCAAAAGACCCCAAAGTCTTTAACTTTAATGTCTATGTCCAAAATCTCGTCTAAATATCATGTATATCAGATATGGGTCAGACTCAAGGTATGATTCATCCGGAGGCAAATTCCCCCTCCAGCTCTGAGCCTGTGAAATCAAACAAGTTATGTGCTTCCAAGATCTGATGGTGGGATAGGCATAGGATAGACTTTCCCATTTGAAAAGGGAGAACTAAGGAGGAATAAAGGGGTAACTGACCCCAAGTAAGTACAACACCCAAGTTGGCTGCAGATTCTTCTTTGGCTCCATGTCCCTTCCAGAGATGCTGGGGTAGGGATCGGGGCCCTGACACTTTTGAAAGCCCTGCCCTCATGGCTTTCTGGGCACAGCCCATGCAACAGCTCTTGTGAATTGGAGTCACCTGACTATACCTCTACCAGGCTGCAATTGTATATCAATGGTTCTTGAGTTCCCGGGTCTTAACAGTGGCCCTGATCCCATGACTCTAGTGGGCACTGCCCTAGTAGGGGTTCTCTGTGGTTGCCTCGAACCTGTGGCAGTTCTCTGTCAGGCCCTGAGGCTCTCTGAGACATCCTTTGAAGTCCAGGTGGAGGCTGTCACGGCCCCACAGTTTGTGCACTCTGCACGCTGGTGGGGATAGCACCATACAGACACCACCAATGTATGCCACCTGTGTCTTCTGGAGGGGTGGCCACTGCAGCACACCCCACACCTGGGCCCACTGGAGCCACACCTGGGATAGCCAAGAAGCACTGTGCTAGGAAGCAGAGATTTGAGGTGACCCATGGCAGTGAATACTGAAGTTCCATAGGTGTTTGAATCCCCACTTTTGACACGATTTTGCCCACAAGGCCCTGGCACTGTGGGCCTAAAGTGGAAGTGGAAGCCCCTGACAATCCCTGAAACGCCTTTGGGGTCATTTTTCCGTCGTCTTGATAACTAGCATCTTGCTTCCTTCTATCCATACTAGTCATATCAAAGGGTCTCTTGACTACACCTTTGGTTCTCTCCTGAACACATTTTCTCAATTTTTTACAGACTAAGAATTTTCCAACTCTTTCAGTTCTGCTTTCCTTTTGATTATAAATTCTGTCTTTGTTTCTCTTTTCTGGCATTTTACTATCCACACCTAATGGGTGCAGTGCACATCATCTGGGAGACGGACACGCTTGAAGCTCTGACTTGGGCCGAACAAAGGCAATACATGTAACCTAAACATTTGTATCCCCGTAATATGCTGAAATAAAAAAAAAAAGAAAAGCCATGTTGCACCCTCAACATATTGCTTAGGCCTTAGAGATTTCTTCTGCCAAATATCCTCATTCATTTCTCTTCAGTTCTACCTTCCACAAAACACTAGGACACAAACACAATTCAGTCAAGTCTTCACCACTTTATAACAAGGATGGCCTTTCTTCCAGTTTCCAATAATGTATTCCTTATTTTCATCTAAGAATCCATCAGAATGGCCTTTCCTGTCCATATTTCTATCCTCATACGATCACACCCACTTAAGTAATCTTTAAGAAGATCGAGACTCTCCTTCTGAGCCCTCACGAAAATAACCCTTTATGATCCAGCCTCTACCTATTACCCAGATCCAGAAAGCTTCCACATTTTAAGGTTTTTGCTATAGCAACACCCCACTTCTTGGTACCAATTTTTGTCTTAGCCTGTTCCTCCTGCTATAACAAAATGCCTTAAACTGAGTAAGGCAGGTAATAGGTAATAGAAATTTATTTCCAACAGTTCTCGAGGCTGAACAATCCAAGACCAAGGTGCTAGCAGATGCAGTGTCTGGTGAGGGCCTGCTCTCTGCTTGTAAGATGGCACCTCTTGCTACATTCTCACATGGAACAAGGGTGAGAAAGGGACGAATGCTGTGTTCTCACATGGCAGAAGGAATAGAGGGGCCAGGCAGCTCCCTGAAGCCTCTATTATAAGTGCATTAATCCCATTCATGAGGGCAGAGCTGTCAGGAATCAATCATTTTTCCAAAGGCCCTACCTCTTGATATCACCATAATGGGAATTGAGTTTCAATATAAATTTCAAAGAAACATAAACATTCAAACTAGAGCATGCACTATGTCTCAGTTTTTCTATCTGTAAAATGGGGATTAATAACTACAATACATACCTTGGAGGAACGATATGAGCATTAAATGAGTTAATATGTGCAATGTGCTTAGACCCACGCACATAATACTGTATGCTATAAAAATGGCAGTTTAAAAAATATAGCTTATCCCATTTTATGTTATCCTCTAAAGACTTCTATTTTTTATATTTTATATGGGTATGTTTTATTATAATACCTAAATAAATACACTGACTTTGGGGCATATGCTCAAACATTCTTGCTCGTGGGGATAAGTAAATAAAATATCTATAGTTCACTTGTCAGCAGACATTGGTGCTCCTCAACATGCCCCAGATCTCTGGAAGCATACGCAGTCACTGACATTATCCTCTGCTGGGACTGCAGGCATGACCAGTGGTGGGGACTGAGTATAGAAGCAAAAACATGTCATCTTTTGACCATGCTCTCTACATAACTCCTCTGTAAATGAAACAGTCTGACCTAATTGTCACCTTATCTGGCTTCCTTCCATACCTTTTTATTCTAGTCCTCAGTACTGTCATGCCAAGATATTACCTGGAAAAGTGTTTGGAAATGTGCCAGTTTGGAATAATGAGCTTCTGGGCAGCGCCCCTTCTCCTATTGTCCCCCACACCTGGCCTATTCCTCTGCCCCAGGGCCTCTGCTCAAGGGCATGAATGTTCCCTGGACCAGGCCACATGTCCAAGTATGTGAATAAACACAATTTGTTCCCTTTTCCACTCAGTACAGGTGGGTGAGATTGGATTTATTTCTCAAAATTAGCATTTCTGAGAAGAACGTAAAAGTAAATAAGCAAAGGAAATGCCAAACTATTGAAGTAAATGGCCACACCCAGTATTTTTTCCAGTCATCATTTACTGAACACACAGTCCTCATTTTTCTCAATCTGCTTTAGCAAACTACTGCCCAAAATGGCTTCAGGTTGGATCCTCTGTTCCTATGCAGTGCCTATTTCTTAGCTGTCATTGCCTACAGGTCAGAGTCCAGACTCTACACACTTCCATTTAGTTTTCTCCAGGTTCTGCCTCGGCCTTAAGGACTCATGTCCTTAATGATTGGACTAGAAGACCTTCACTTCTCCAACTTTCTCTCCTCGTCTCTCCAGACAAGATCGCTTCACCAGTGTCTAAACTCATCATGATCATTTGCTCGTGGCCTCCCCCTGGAGTCGTCTCCCAATACTTACAGCTGATACAAGTTTTGTTCATCTTCCTAGGATACATCAAATCCCATCTTTTATGAGGGATTCTCATAGACCAGGGAGAGAGGCAACCTTTGTTGTCAACCACATCCAGAACCATTCTAACCATTACAATATGTTATACATGATTGAACCATTATATCTCAGGTTTGGAAAAGAATCTACCTTCTACTTCCACCCAACATGTGAATCCCCTCTGAGCACCTCAGTGCACAATGATCCACATGCCAAAGCATCTCACATGATGGTGACTTCACTACCACTCTAGGCATCTAATTTCTCAAAGCAGAATATCTTCAGTTTACTTTAGAGTTAGTATCACAAAACACAGCCTGGATTTCCAGAAAACACAGCAAAGCTTTTAAAAACTAAGGTTGAACTAGTGATGAATTTTGAATATTATCAGACTCTTTGGGTGCTTTGGAAACATACACTGAATATAGCCAGGTTACTGAGGCTTAACATTTGATTAATATGTGTGCTTTGCTACTTTCTCCTGAAAGTGAGTGTTGAAAAGGTAATGTCCTGTGAAGCAGATGAGCTTGTACTGGAAAACGTGTAGCATTCTAAAATGGATAAAGGCCAGAGAGGACAGAGAACTCTGGCTCTTTGTCTGAAATCCGAACTTCTTTTACAGGCACTGGAAGACTTACTAAGCTTAAGCTATTACAATTATTGGTTCATTATTGACAATAGGCTTGTTGCTATGTATTAATAAAACACAGACATACATTAACTTTGCCTTTGGGACATAGGAGGTGGATGGAGAATGCCTACTGACAAGGTTGAGTAGATTATTTTAAACAATTTTGAACACATGGATATTTGTATTGTTTTCTGTTGCTTTGATGTTGTTTTCAACCTCATGTCTTGCCTTAGTCTCAGAAGAATCCTATTACTTTGTTATTCTTCAAAGTCCTCTATTCATCCTTGCCTTGTTCTTCAGTTTCCATTCACCCCAAATTCTCATGCTAACTTGCACTATTGGCCTGATCTGCCAGGACTGACTCTTTTACTGATTCCTTTTTCTGTGCAGTGCTTGACGACACTGAGAACACATTCGAGGCCTTAATGCTTTCCTCTGCTGAAGACTGAAGGCAGTTGATGTTTCTAAAAATAAGGAATTTGCTTAGACATAATTATGCATCTTGTCAAATGTTTTAAGTGAGTTAAAGACATCAAAAAGTAAACAAAATTATGTTACAGTTTTGTTGTTGAATTGTCTTTCACAGGTCAAGCAGTGCAACTAAAGGCAGGAGAAATTGCCAAATCTCTTTGTGGTAAACAGAACAAGGCCTGTGACCCCAAGATGCACATTCCCTAATCCTCCAAATCTTGAAAATTTTTCATTAAGTGTTAATTTACATTGCAGATATGATTAAAGGTACAGACCTTGAGATAGGGAGACTATCCTAGATTATCCAGATTGGCACAATCTAACCTGGAGAACTTATCCCAGCTGTTGTAGAGAGTGATCCTACTGTGGAATAAGGGTTGGAGAGAGAGTCAAATGGCTGGCTTTGAAGATGAAGGAAGAGGGCCACGAGCCAAGAAATGTGGGGGTCCTCTAGAGGTTAGCAAGGGCAGGGAAGCATACTCTCCTCTAAAGCCTTCAGAAAGCAACACAGCTCTGCCGACACATGGGTTACAGCTGAATGAAACCCTTGTCAGACTGCTGACCAACCATAGAATAATAAATTTGTACTGTTTTAAGCCACTAACTTTGTGGTAATTTGTTGCAGCAATAATAGGAAGCTAATTCAATGTACTTCCAAGACCCCCTTTCATCTTTATTGGGACAGTGGCCATTACTGATGTCCTGTACCTGGAAGGGCTTGTAGCAAAGTCCTGCCCATCTGTGCACAGTTAAGGGTTTCTAGGCAATAGGAGTGGCTAAATGCTTTGGTACCTATTTGTTTTGGAATCTTCCAGAATTGGAATGACTGATACCTTGTCCGTGAAATCTTACAACTCTTTGGCAAGAAATTAAATATTATTTGCATTTACAAATGACCTTTCTACAATGCTAACTGGCTGGTACTCCTCATCTTAAAGCCCTTTAGTTGCTCTTCTTTTCCTTCAATGAAATCCAAGCTCTCCATGGCTCTTCAAGAAATAGCCCCTGCCTACTCTTCCCACCTTCCTTTTTGCCACTTCTTATGTTTCAGACACACCATTGCTTGCCATTCTCTGAAAGCATCATACTCTTTCTGACCATCTTGCAGCTCCTGCCCCCCATGGCTTGCTTCTATTCGTGCATGACTCCGCTCAGGCATTATCTTCCATATGAAGACATTCTTGTTGCTCTCCAGACATTGCTCACACCCCTCGATCCTTTGTACTCCCATACGACACTCCCTGTAACCTCCATAGTACCACTTATCATGCTGTATTATGATGCATTACTTGTCTATATTTCATGAGCTCTTTATAGATCGGCAGAACACCTTTCATCTCTAACCTTAATGATTACAACTGCACCTGGCACCTGGGAGGTACTCACTAAGTACCTGATAAATGAGAAAATACATCATATTCTTATGGTCTTTGAAAACTCTGCAGCTTCAATTAGAAATCAAGAGTTTGGCTCAGACATTTAGAAGTTACAGTGTTTTCTTTTAATACTTTAAAGGAGGCCGAGGAGTTCCTGATTCTTTTCTTTCCTTTTTCAGAACATGTTTTATTTTCCCTACTTTGACGACTGTAGGAGGTACAGAAAAATAAAAGCAAACTTTGGAGCAAGAATTTTTAACCTGGAGCCCAAGTATCTCCTAGGAACTCCATGAAAGGGCTTTCTGGGATTCTGCGGACCACTTGAAATACGTTTATTACTGATGTAAGTGTATTTCTGGGAAAGAGCCAGAAGCTTTTTTATCATATTCTCAAACAAATGTGTTCCAGGGATTCTGTTCTAATAAACAACAATGCAGCTATGGAGAAATGTACCCAAATAAGCCTTTCCTTGACTTTAGGTAGCTCCAGTTCAATTTCAAATTTCATTCTTTCAAGAGTTTTTGTCACCACATTTGCACCAAAAGGAAGAAATTATTTCTGTTCTTGCATGATAGGCAGTTTGCGGAGGTAGCCTCCATGGGATGATGGTCTAGGCTGATATTTCTTCACTGTCAGCAGTGGAGGGTGTCATCATGGCACACTTCCAGTAAACAAATGAAATATCAGGATCAGGGTGACCTAAATACAACCATTTACATGGGATTTTGTATTTTTTTAGGACTGACAGGGGACTTTGAAGTGTCACTTTGCTTAAAAAATTTCAGATAAATTATATGAGTTAAACTAAAAATTACATTCATTGATAAGTATACTTTCCCCATTCCTGAGAAGGTGGTTGCCTAATTTTAATCAGGGAATTCCACACTGAAAGGGTTACTTGGGGAAAAAAAAAAACAGAGGTTAGTTGCTTGGAAAATATTCTTTGCCTTTCTTTTTTCATCAAGTGTAATAAAGTGGAGAGAGACAAAAATGTGACGGTAGATTTAAATCCTTTGGTTAAACGGTGTGCAGTTTCCCGATGCTGGCCACACAGTGTGTTCCCTACACAGGTAGTGCACCCAGAAGCTCTTCTGCAAATAAACCGCAAAGTTGCAAACTTGGTCACAGCATTTGAGCAAGAGCAAGTAGTGAAAAAAAAATCCCTTCCCTAAGGTCAACATCTATGCCTCTGTGAACTCATTTGGGGGGCCTGAAGAAACTTTCTTCATAATTGGGGAATTTTTCCTTGGAGAAGAACAATTTTCTGACTACTGCATCCAAAGCTCATCTACTATTGTTAAAACTGTGAGGCCAGGGCAGGGAGAGACTGGCCTCAGCTTCACTTAATGCCTGTCTGCATTTAATGCTATATTAGCAATTTGGGAGTGCGTAAGAATCAGGAGGAAAGAATCAATCCAGCAATTTGAATCCATTGCATTCATTCGTTCATTCAAATGTCTGTTATTTAGATCACCTACTATGAAGCAAGCATTGTGCTCAGTTCTGGGATTCTCCTACATAGACTGGCTACAAGGGGCCTGGTTATTTCGGTATAAAAAGGCAATGCTCGCCTCTTAGCTTTGTTTATTCTGCTGAATGTTAATTAATCCATCTGTATTCACTGGATTTGTATTAATCCTACTTCTACCACATGCAGAACGAGGAGCGAGGTGTTGTAACACATAGATGGAGATGGCAGAGTGCCAGCTGTTAAGGAGTTTGCTATTTACTCTTTAATTACCTCTAAGCCCCCTCTTGGAAACAGCCAAGTTATATACTATAAATAAGAGCATTTTCCTTTCCCCTACTCCCCCTTTCCTTCTGGAGGAAAAACTTTAGTGTAAGAGTTCTGTTTTTACAGTCTGCTTAAGTGGCAAGGCATACTCCATTTGGCTGTAAGAGGATGGCACTCGCTCGTATGAAGGAGAGCTGGCTTTGCTTAAATTCAGGTTCACCAAAAGTCTTGGCTTCATAAAATCATGAAATTAGCAAACAGAAAATAATCTTAAGAGATTATTTTCCCTCTTTTTTCTCTACGTAGTAGAATATCCCAACTAGTACATGGAACAGAATTCAATTTATTCCATTAGTTTTGCTCATATTGTATACATTTTGAATTACCAATGTATTTTTGAAGTCCACCTTTCTTCTACCTCCTCCTAGCATCCTTTTCCTGTTGGCTTATGAGCTCACACCAGCTGTCTTGTACTTTCTTGTAGCTAAAACTTTTCCCTTCCTTTGAGTTACGTTGAAGCCTCACCAGTCCTGGTATTCCTCCCCTTTGAAAATCCCGTACAACTTGCCTTTTCTCCCTCCATTGACTAATATTGGCTCTAACTTGGAGTCAACTTAAGTTTAACCAGGACTGCCTTTCTATCTACTGCGATAGTTGACACAGCGTATACATAATTAACTACACCTGTAAAGTTATCTCCTTTCAAGGTTCTTCCCCTTTCCTTATTTTGCACTGCCTCTGCCCTTAAGTATGCTCTCTCAGGGCTAAAAACAAGTCATAAAAATGTTTAGTGAATATTTATCTGCCTTCAGAAGGTCTCTGAACTTAGGAACATCATTGAATTAGGCATTTTTCTATTTAACTAGAGAATAAAGAATTTTAAGAGACTATAAATAGCACTTTTTGATGTTGAGTTTGAGGAAGTTTCCCTAGCTATGGAAGGTCTTATTTAAAATTCCTTGTAAATGATAACTTCATTAATAAATCAAGAAAATAAAGGAAGATGTATACAAATCTCTTTGGTGGTTTCTGTGCCACTTGTTATGTTTATATGCTACATATTTAGAAGAAAACATGCCCTGATTTGTTTCAATGTTTATTTCTATTTATAATAGAGTAAAAAGAATAGGTAGAGAGGATAAAGGATAATAAATCCCTACTGATAACTTCCAGTGGCAGAAATTTGATTCATAAAGAATAAGGTGGTCCTTTTCCATAGTAGTATATTGCTGAGGGCTTGCATTTAGTATAACATTTAACACACTGCATTATAATTATTACTCTTCTTGTTTGACTGTCTAACTATAAGCTTCTTGGTGACAGTGAATTTTTTTACTCTATATTATTGCCTTACTGGTTAGAATATTTTTTAGCTGTAAAAAAAATAAAAACCCTATTCAGACCTACTTAATCATAAAAGAAAATTTATTAGCTCAAATACTGAAAAAGTCCAGGCTCCAAGTGGGCCTAGATTCCAGGGAGTCAAACGCATTTCAGCATTTCCTCTTTTGCTCACTGCCTCTTATGCAGATTGCACACTAACTGCATTTTCTCTCTTAGAAGAAGGCTCCCTCCATATAGCCAGAGAAGATGACCACATGCAGCTGCAGCACACTTGGGATAATATGTTGAAAATTTTTCCGATAGAATACCTCCGGAGAGAAATCATTTTGCTTTCCTTCACTCCAAATGATTCATTCTTATCTCTCTCCAGAATCCAGCTTGAATTCTTTTCTCTAGATACCCTCTCAGTTCATTGAAACCAGGATATCATTTTCCATTTATTTCATTGTTGAATTTTTTGGCCATTTACTTGAGAATGGAGCATTGTCTTGAAGCTTTCTTTTACTATTGTCTTGCCTTGATATCTGGCTCTCATATTGCTATTTAACTTTTAATGTACCTGGAAGACCATAACTAAATACTTGCTGATTTGACTTGCTAGAAAGAACTATATGGCATGGAAACTTTGCATAATGTCTTCTTTTGTTCTCAACATTTAAGATCTGGGGGTGAATGTACTCTATTTGGCTCTCTTTTCCACAGTGGCAGAACCACTGTGCGTTGGTGATACGAATTAAGCTAACGGATCTCCTTCTTACTGGGTACTGAGGGAATTATTCACCTTCTTTGCCCTCTATTTCTCCATATATAAAATATAAATAACAGAACATTCTACTTTAGGCTTTTGTGATAATAAGCTAAATCACATTTTATTTGATTGCCATCATCATTTCGACTACTGCATTTTGTCAAAAAAGAAAGGTGGCTGCTGAATAAAGCCCCATATTGTAGGAGCACAGAACGTTAAGTCTACCTGAATTTCTAACAGGCATTCCAGGCAGGTCTGATACAAAAATAAGCAGAGCATAAGATATAAAAGATATAAGGTATAAAAGTGGTCTTTGACACTTATTTGCCTTATATTTTAAATAACTTCTATTATTTAATAGTTCACTTAGTCAACAAATATTTATTTGCTGCTAAGAACAAGTAAGATGGTATGCCTTGCTTACCTCTCTCCAAGAATGGTTTGAGGACTACAAGTAATGGTTCTGAAATGTGTGTATGTACAAAATTCATATGGACAGCTTGTTAAAAAACACACTATAGGATCCCATTCCCACAGAGTCTGACTCAGTAGGTCTGGTGCGAGATCCCCTAAACCTTCATTTTTTTCATACCCTAGGTGGACTTTGAACCACACTTTGAAAGCCAATGACATTTTATATGTGAAAATTCTCTGAAGTGTAATCATTATTCTGAAGATGGGAATAGTCTATTTGATTCCACTAAAGGCATGGATTAGTGGACTTAGAGAAGAAATTTGCCACCCAGCAATACCTAAGCCATTCCACGATGAGTTAGAAAAGTGCCCAAACACACCACGGAGACATCTAATGCCCTTGACTATAGGTGCACAGACCAAAGTTATGAGATGGGGCTGATGGCAGTTTTATTGCCAAGCAGAAGTAATAATGAGGGAATCCTTGTACAATTTCTACTGAATTTCCTAACATAGAATTCAGCCCTGTGAAATGTGCAGGTGAGTTGAACCTTGTATCCCTCCAGTAGCTGGGAGATCAAAGGTCTAACAGAAGATTTTTCTGATTCTAAATATTGATTCTGCCAAAGCCCTTAATGTTTACCAGCTGCAGTTTGAGGGGCCTTTAATTACTGTGCTGCTTTTCAGTGTTCCTACAGGTTCACCTCAAGATCTAACAGTCTTTCAAGCTATATTTTGAAAGGAGTGGCTTATAAACTTATCCTACTTAAGTAATGACATACACGTCTGAATGAATACCCATTTCAGATACATATGTCAATACCTAATTATAGACCACCCCCACCATTTTCCCACCTCAGCAGGTCTGCCTCTGTAGCCCCTTTGTTGGGAGCATACCTGCTGATGGCTGCTTGACTTTGGAGCCCTGAATGACTGCAGAGTATTCTTCCACTAAGAGACAGAATTAGTCATCAGAATTGTTTTAGGGTTCTTCTCATTCAGATAACACTTGCCTAAAACAGAAAAATTAAAGTTAGGACTGCATTTTTCTTTTTGTAAGACAAAGAGCATCAAGTTACATTTCTGTTGTAAAAATAATCGAATAACAATATTTTTGAAAAAAAGCACAAAATGCTAAAAAACACATCTCCCAATAGCACTTGCTCTTAAAGAATCTGCATATTTGCTTGCTTTTATCCACCAAGCTCAGTAGTTTAGTAGATTCTGATAAAATAATGTTTGAATTTTTTTTTCTTTTTTGAGACAGAGTCTCACTCTGTTGCCCAGGCTACAGTGCCGTGGCATCAGCCTAGCTCACAGCAACCTCAAACTCCTGGGCTCAAGCAATCCTTCTGCCTCAGCCTCCCGAGTAGCTGGGACTACAGGCATGCACCACCATGCTCAGTTAATTTTTT